>JAPFFP010000012.1:16842202-16856490 GCA_026153255.1 Solanum medicagineum
CACAACACAGTTGAGAGAGCTTTTAGCCCGAGGACGTAGGCACCACTTGCCGAACCTCGTAAATTATTTGTGTTCTTAATTTTTCTCTACATCATAAATTATTTGTGTTCTTTATTTTTCTCTACATCAACTCTAAACATCTTTGAATGTAATGCCTTGTAAACAACCTTATTTTGATTAAAATGTGCTATTAAAATAAACTCCCGACCCTGAGGGATAAAGGTTCGTCAAACAACATATACATCCTTCAAATATAAACACATAAGCATGATCGTCCATTTGGGCAGGTGGCCACTTCGGACTCAAGGTGGTCTTTCTAATGGGCCCAACACGCTTTACGTGCTGGGTCGTCTTAGGCCAGTGCTTAGAAGCAGGGATTTGACTTCGCTCTATCCTAGGTGTCTAAGAGTGAGTTTTGAATGGACCGGGAACCCAAGCGGACAACCTGAGCTGAAAATCATGACAACCATTGAAAGCATAACGAACCAATAAATTGCACTTATTTCGAAAAAGGTTAAGTATTTGAAAATCCGGCTGCAGCTTCGCAAAACCATCCTCCCAAATACACAAGACATAATAGGAAGTGCCATGAAATGCAAATGATAATTTAACATCGAATTTAAACAAATAAAGCAAATAAGAAAATATAACTAAACAAATCGAATAGTTAGTCAAACAACTTAATCTAATGGTTAGAACCTAATTGAAAATCCCCAGCAGAGTCGTCATTTCTGTTAATTCGAAAAAATGACTTACTTTTGATTTTCTCGAAAATTCGATTTAATACTTAATTAATTTAAGTACAAATCAAATTCCCGAAAATTTAAAGATTCACCACCTAATTTTAAGGATAATTAGGAAACCCCCTAAAACATTTAAAAGACCTAACAGAAAAATCTTTCTAAATACCAAAGAAAGGATTCAGGTTCAATTTCCACTTTTGAGAAGAAATGAATCACTCAAAATGGCCGCTAACTCGCGGTTGACCAACGATTAGGAAATTGACTAACTTTTAAAAATTTGACTGACTTTGAAAAAAGTTAACTAGTTTGAAAAAATTGACTAATTTTGTAAGAATTGACTAAATTTGAAAGAATTTCACTAAATTTGGAAAATTGACGAAGTTCTAAAATTTGACTAAGTCTGCAAAAGTTGACTAAGTTCGAAAATTGACTAAGTCTTAAAAAATTAATTAAACTTGAAAATTGCCTAGATTTGGAAATTTGACTAAATTGACTAATATTTGACTGAAAATACAAAACTTTACTAAAATAAATTGTAAGAAAAATTCTAACATTAAGAAAATCACTAAAAATGAAAATTAACATAAATAAAGACAATGTTGGGGTAATAATTAGATGAAAAACAAATAATAATACAAATAAATGTTAGAGTTAGTAAACAAAATAACAATTATTCGCAAATAATAAAATAAAAGTAGGAATTAAAATAAAAGATTGGGCTTGGCAAGCCCAAATAGTAACATGTCTTAATTTCTACGTATTTGGGCCAGCCTGGCCCTTTTAAATTTTGACCAGCTGCTACTCCTTGGCCCATTTCCATGTGTTGTTGTGTATACACATATATATTAGTGTATATAGTGTAATTCTTATTTCGTGGAATCTGTATAACAGCTTCTTTTCCAAATGAAAAGGCTGACTCGATGAGGAAATTGCTCTACATGCAGAGTGGAGTTCAAAAATGAACTCGGACGAGATTTACATGCACCAAAAGAGATGAAGGAAGTATAAGAAGCAAATCATACAAACTTAACAAGTCTCGCAGAAATAGTGCCAAGATACTGTATCAGAGTCCTGAAACAAAATAAAAATATGAATTCAAACAAGTATAATGGAAGCATGGGTTATTTACTAAGGAAAAATGTATGACTAATTTACATAAAGGTGCATTGAAATGGTGACGGAACCTGATCTCTAAATTAGTAACATTAGTAACATGACTGACAATCAGTATGGGTTTAACAATGTGCAGCAACAACAAATTGATCAAATGTAAAGCTTCCTGGGAGCAGCGAACAAGACAGCAACTGAGAAGACTGAATATAAATCGAAAATATTTAAATTGCCAAAATTCTTGTGAGGATGCAATGGTGCTAACAAAGAGAGCAAAGCCAGCAAAGGTATGTTCACACTGCGATATAACCATAATGCAACAACGTGGGTTGGAACGAAACATAATACGAGCAATAACATCCCAATATAATGTCGTTCTATTCGTATTCGAAACCATATTCAAGTGCACAACTGACTAGAAATAGCTCCAGGAACAGTGATTTTCCAAACATATCTAACACTGGAAACTAAACACTTTAACGAAATAATTATACAACTTGAAAACTTAGGAGAATTTCCTATACCTCAAGCCACGAGACAGATTTAGGTGGGAAGAAACTAATAATCAGAAAGAAGCACAAATATGAAAGAAAATAAGGGAAATTAAGACAAGGCAACGATGGGAATAACATATAAAACTTTGAACCAAACATTTCTCAATCTTCTGGTAGCTTAACAAGAAGCAAGAATGACCCAACATCATATTCTAAGAAGAGCCAAGCTAAGACAAATGCTAAGGCGATCCTAACAGCACACTATGCAGGTTGCATTCACAGAAAGATAGATTGACAGCATTTCAGAGAACCATAGACATCAGCAAAATGAACTTTAATAGGACTATAGCACGTTTCTGAAAAGCAGAAAGTCACTTAAACACTTGTTCTTGATTCCTAACAACTTAAACAGATACGTACTTAATACGAGGTTAGAACAAGCACTTGCAACTGAAAAGTTTAACTTTCTCCAAAATAATGTCAAGAGTCTAAAGTAAGAATACAGTTAAGACAATGATCACTTATATATCATCCAATCTAATCCACTTAGAGTACTATCAAGACCTATATGAGAGTTTGTTTAACTAACAAGCATCACCTATAAGCCGGTGATAATACAACGAAGCGATGTCATTGCCACATTCATCCAATATCTTGTCAAGGTAAAGGAAATCTCATCAGTTGATCTACAATCAATAATATCAAGTTCACTTTTTGGGACAATAGGAAAACATTTGATTTTACGGTTCAATCCTCTCCGATAATGGCCATCAAGTTATTGAATTTGAGTTAGGCTTACTCATACTCAATTCAGTGCTCAATATTCCTCCCAAAACTCAACATGCTCATAAGACATCAATCCTAAGGTTAACTTATTCAATTAGTCTCATTGGAGATTTGTCAACTCAATTCATCACATCAACTATCAACTCTTTGGTTAAGAACATTCTTTTGGGATTAGTTCATGACTCATAAAGACTCTTAATCAGCCATCATTCCAACTTAAAATATTTGGGAACAAAAGTAGAGTTAAAACATTTATAAATTTTGAAGACTCATCATGCTCAAATCATACTCATGTATACTCATCTATTTCAAGTGTTTAATTCATAAAAGCATTTATTCATGTAAGATTTTATAGGAATACATTAGGATTTCTTTAAAAAAATATTCATGGAGGACTCAATTCGTTCACAACTCAATCAATTTGGGTTATGGGGCTCATGAAAGAACATAATCCATGTACTAGTTAACTTTACATACCTGGAAGATTTGAATTTTTGAATTGCTAGGAAGAACTCACAAGATTCTCTTGAAATCTAACTTTTTTTCTCCTTTTGAAACCTTGCTCTAAGTTTTAGAATGTGTTTATAGCATAAAAAGGTTGAATAGATATATTTAGGGACTTGATTTGGTATAAAATTGTCAAGCTAAGGCTTTGAAAAAGTGAAAAAAGACCAAAATAACCCTTTTTAAAATGTTGCCCATATCTTCTACGGATCAATCTACGACTCGTAGAAACCCATCCATAAATTTTTGGACGAATTTCAGGGTCGCTGAATTCATTTCACGAGCCCAAATCATGTCTATAGAAGCATCTATGATCCGTAGTTGGGTCCATCAAGTTGAGGACTCGAAAATGGACTTTCTGAAGTCATTTCACGAGTTAACAAAATAGTTTGTCATTAAAACCATGACCAGTAAATCAGGTCATCGTTTCACTCTATACTAGTAGTTCAGAGTAAAACGGTCATAACTTTTTACTCCAAGCTCCAAATTAGGCAAAATTGGTGGTGTTGAAAATCTAATTCAAAGATCTTTGATTTGGTAGGTCATGAATTACCTAATACTTTGTGTGCTAATATTTATGGTCATTTAAAGTTGACTCTTGCATAATCTAACATAAAAAACTCAATTGATAGGAACGTTTTGAACTCAAATAAGTACTAGAGGTCTCTTATGACCATAATCCACTTCCCACATATAAGAGAGAGGCTTAAGATATAGGTACATGTAAGGCATCATTAGGTTCAAGCTTATGTATTTACGATGAAAAATTCGATCCTAAGAATAGAATTGTAGGGTGTGACCATCATATAAAAAGTGATGTAGCTACTTTGAAACTTGAGATTTATTCTTCAAGTAAAATTTGATTTAACAAAGTTTATTTAAATATGAATAACGATAATAATATGAGAACAATGACACTCAATTCATCGATGTTATTCTAATATCAATTTAATATCATCTTTTCAATATTTTAAATTGAATTATTGTTATAAATTTTTGCTAAAAATGTATGTAAGTTACCACCTCTGTCCCATAATATAAGGGCATCTTTCTATAAATATTTGTTCCATATTATAAGGGCACTTACTAAATTAAGATATAATTAATTATTTTGTTTGCATTTTACCCCACCATTAATTAGTGCATTAATGATTTTTCTAACTTAATTTAATATACATTGACACAAATGAAGGATAAAATGATAAAGTAATACATTGATAATTTCTTAATCACCGTGTAAAACAGAAAGTCCTTATATTGTGGGACGAAGGTAGTACCTTTTTGTTTGAGTAAGTTTCAATAAATCTCTTCAATATTTAATATTATGAGAAAAATGATAATTTCTTCACCTTTTTTTATAAAATTAATTAAAGATGTCAAATAAGAGGACTTGGGCAAAATTTAAGGACATAAAAAATAATTTTTTAATATCAAGATTTATGGTCCGTGGATTTTTTTAATGATATGTTTAAGAAATTTTAGGGCTCTGATCGACTGGCACAAACCAACTTTAAAATTTTAGCCTGTAAAATTCGCCCAATCATGAAGAGATTCATAGGGCCATACCAATCAAGCTTCTTAAGAAATAGGCAAACAAGCGATAATGCTATTATAGCCTAAGAAATGGTGTCCTTCTTTCAAAATAGGAAAGGAAAAAAAAGCTCACATGCTCCTCAAAATAGATTCAGAGAAAGCTTTTGATAAACTGAAATGGTCTTCTGTCCGCGGCACAGTCATACATTTCAACTTCCCAAGAAAAATCACTAATCTAATTAGGTCTTGTATCACGACTAATAAAGTAACCATATTAGTTAACGAAACTAGAACATCCTTCTTCTCACCTTCAAGAGATATACGACAAGGAGAACTAATATCTTTATATATATTTATTCTATGCATGAACATGCTATCAAAGAAAATTGAACAAGCGATAAGAAATAAACAATGAAACCCAATTAAAGTAACCCCTAAAGGACCATCAATATCACATCTCCTATTTGCGGATGATATCATCCTAATGGCATCAGTTGACTCGGCAAATTATGATACAATAGTCAAGATACTAGACTTCTTCTACGGACAATCTGGTCAACGACTGAACGAGACAAAATCTAGAATTCTCTTCTCAAATATTTTTCCCCAAGACACTAAGGGGTCGTTTGGTGTGAAGAATTAATGTATATAATTTCAGGGTAAAAATATAGTGGACTTTAATTTAATGTTTGGTTGGTAAACCCGGAATAACTTATCCCGGGACTAATAAATAGTACCGGGATAAGTTATCCCTTTTCTTGGGGGTATACTAATCCAGGGATAATTTATCCCAGAATAAAATGAATAAATGACATGGATACCCTTTTGAATCCTTTTTTGTATCTCATTTTAAATATTTATGTGTATTTATATTATTTTTAATACGATATATAATAACATTCACAACCTTCCCTCCTTATTTTTATGATATTTCTTCATATTTTTCTATTAAAAGTTTGCATTATATAATATAATTTTTATTTACTAATTCTTATTTTTTTTATATTTTGATTTTTCATAAATCCTTTTTACTTTAACATATTTAAAAATAGAAGTTGTATTTTTAAATTAAATAAGAAGAAAGTTTTAGTTTAAATGCATACCATGCACACATAAAAGTATTTAAGTTATTAAGATGAAACATTTATTTTAAAAATGAATATTGAATAACTAAAGCAAGAAAAAAAATGTATAAAAAAATAACAAAGTAAAGGGTATTTTTGTAAACAAACAATATATTCTTAAAATTTATCCAACAAACCAAACACTCAAAAAAGTATAACCTGAACATAACTTATCTCATCATTACTTATCCCGACATAATTTATCTCATCATAGATTATATCAAACCAAACGACCCCTAGGGGTGAAATAACAAAGAACCTAAATATTAATAGTACAAAAAGCTTGGGAAGATACCTAGGATTCCCCATAATAAATAAAGCGCATCTGCTAAGGACTTTCAATTCATTATCGATAATCTCCAGTCCAAATCAGCAGGTTGGAAAACATGATGCCTGAATATAGCGAGAAGAACCACACTAGCAAAATCATCCCTAAGTAGCATTCCAACACATGCCATGCAATACACTAAACTCCCCAGTAGTATAACAAATAGTTTAGAGGGTGATCTGAGGATACAACAGGCTCAATTCAAAAATCTAGCCCTCTTATCAAAACTAGCTTGGCGAGTCTTTAGTAACCCTACTTGCCTCTGGGCATCAGTCCTACTATCAAAATACTATAAACATCAACTCAATAGAGACTCAATAGTAAGGAAAACTCACAATCGACTTTGGAAACACCTGATAAAAGGATGAGATGTATGCAGTAATGAAATGTGTTAGACGATAGGCAAGGGAAAAACAATCAACCTATGAGATGATAAATGGAAGCCAAATAATAAAACATTAAGAGAGCAACTATTAAGTCCTTTAAACAAGGGGAAGGATACCATAACAGTGCAAAGTGTTCGCCAAAATAATTCTTGGACGTGCTATCCTTCTCTATGCCTAAGGAAATAAAAGAGCTCCTAAATAATACATACTTATCTCTCAACCCAGATACCACTGATAAAGCAATTTGGATCCATAGCTCAACTAGAGACTTCACCGTTAAATCAATCTAGAGTTCCTTGCAACTCAAAGTAAAATGATAGACCAATGCCTACCTAAATTTGCGTGGATTTGGAAACTTCATTGTCCAAATAAAATAAAGTTATTTTTGTGGCTCTGTAAACACTCAAGACTCCCTGCAAAACACTATTTACACTCAATAGGGATGGACATAAATCCTCTTTGTCGATAATGCAACATGCTTGAAACATGTAAGCATATTTTCTTGGAGTGTTCAAAGATACAAGATCATTGAAAAAAAACTAGGAGGCTTGTGCTGATTAATCAAATAATAAACTCAAACATGAATGATTGGTTAGACCACCTTTCAAATCTAATTTTCACCATCAAGCACAACCTATAGTGGAGTGATGCCTTTTCTTTCTACATATGCTACATATGGTTGGTGAGGAATGAAGTTGCTTTTAACAATACGCAGCATCTACTTACAACCTCATGCCATATAATTGTGGGAAAGAATTTAAAGCTACAACTGAAAAAGAGAGAAAAAAATAAGAAAGCTCACATACAGTACCAAAATATATGGACCCCCCACCCCACCCCCCCACAAACAAAAGGATTTAAACTAAACATGAATGACTCGTATATCAGCAGTATGGGCAAGGGTGGTTGTACGAGAGTTTTCAGGAACAGAAAGGATGACTGGGTACTAGGATACACATGAACCACATTATTTACAAATACCAGAGAAACTGAACTAATGACACTGATTCAAGGGCTTCGACTAGCAAAAGAATACAATCTAGTCCAATTAGAAATTAATGTGGATTGTAACGATATTATCACATATTTCATAAATTCACATTCTAAATATTGTAATATTATATGTACTGGGGAATCCCCCTATTAGTCACGTCCATTGAGAAGTGAACAGTGTTGGGGATGAACTTGCCAAGGGAGGAACTACTATGTACAATGCAACTCCACTTACTATACTGGAAGTTCCACCGGTGTTTGTTCGAGAAAAGGTTGATGCAGACAAAAATGAAATTCTTTTTGCGAGACTGAAGCGACCCGAGGCTAGCAACAACAAGCCACTGTTAGATATTCAAACTTTTTGTAACTTTAGTGATAACTCGCCCTCCGTGGAAAGTACTAGTAGGACATGTGCTTCGCAGTTATTTTGTAATGACGCATATTAGTTATTAATGTAATAAAAGGACTAAGACGAATCAACAATACAGGAACATGAAGAAGAGATGTGACAAAAAACTATCAATTAACCTTCAAAAGATGGAGTTGACAAATTTTGAAATCAAAACAGATTAGCGAGAGTTGATGGTTTCACTTTTGAGTATATAATAAGGCAATAAAATCCTTCAAATGTCTAACAATCAATGAAATAAATTGTATATTTTATGTTTCCTTCTATACAAACACTTAAGGTCTTCTGTACAAACACATAAAATGATGATTGTCTATATAAAATGGCAAAGTACAATTTAAAACAACATTTTGTACAATTGTTTAATGATGTGATAGTCCTAATTTTGTACACTTGTTTAATGATATCTATATTCTTTATGGATTGTTACTTTTTTACTCAAAATAGTTATATTTACATGATGGAAACTATAATTTAAAAGTATGAATTTAAAACTGAAGAGCTTAACTAAAGTGATCTCATAATTTCTATTAAATTATGCACTTATTAAATTAAAACAGAACAAAAATAATGTTTTTTAAAATTTTTCAAAAATGTCCTTATTGAAGTAGGTACGTCGATGAAGATCTACTTGCTTCGGCTCCAACTCTATCTTTTTTTCCCAACTCTCTCTTATATCATTTTAACACAATAAAATAATTATGACATTTTGAAAACAGTGAGTATTTTAAACAATATCAAGAAGGCAAAATAAACTTGATGATATTGATAGGGTTTCTCTTATAATAAGTGTGAGTTTGATTCCTACTTATTTCAATTTCTTTCCTTTCTCATTTCTGATAAGAATTTACTTGCCTCATATGGAATATCAAATCAATGGGTATAATATCATATTTTTCATCTACACATTTGTTACTTATAATTTGTTTTAAATTTTTGAAAAGTGAAATTCGTTTTTTTTCAAATGCTTATTTAAAAGAATTGAGATGTTTGATTAATCTTTTAGCTCTTGACCATAAATTTTAAAGTTAAAAGCTGAAAATTAAAAATTTTAAATTGTGATGTTTTAAAATTAGAAGTTGTGTTTGGATTGGACATGCATTTTATTTAAAAAAATTGTGAGTGAAAGTGAAATTTCTTTCTAATTGAGATAAATTTATAAAGTATGATCCAAAATCTATGTCCAAACAAATATTTAAAAATAAATTTTTAAAATTTGATCCAAAATCGACATACAAATATCGACATAAAGAAGGTATTTTTGAATAATAGTAATGTTGATTTTTAATAAATTGAAAATACAAACCTCCCTCCACCCCCAATGTATTTTTAA
Organism: Solanum medicagineum; assembly: GCA_026153255.1. NCBI lineage: Eukaryota > Viridiplantae > Streptophyta > Magnoliopsida > Solanales > Solanaceae > Solanum > Solanum medicagineum. Next base: position 16,851,946 of record JAPFFP010000012.1, read on the forward strand.
AACCTTGACCAAATATACATCGTTGCCTAATACCAACAAAAGTACATGTTAAATTGATCTGGCAAACACAAATTGTTAATCTCTCAAAATACTTTTCAAAGATAACAAAGTTAAAAAATTTAACCAAATGTGTTATTAGTCATAATTAGATAATACATTTTCTTACTTCAATTTTTAACTATTGATCTTAAATAATTTAATTTGATATGAATTTGAATACAAATACAAAAACATATAAAATATCTGCTAAACTTATCAAGGGACGATTGATTAAAAGAAAAAGTTAATAGGACTATTTCATAGTCTGGATTGATTATTGGAGGGAGGTCGGAGTGGAGGAGCTAAAAACTAATTTCAACCTATTTAAATTTAAAATATTTTAATTGATTGGTACGAGATCAAGCTATATTCTGTCGGACTAGGCACCCAATTAATAATTAACATGACATTAATGCTTGTAATCAATTCCATCGATTGTGAAATTTGAACTGTACGGAATTGGTCCAACACAAACCTTGACACTTATTACGTAGGCCTATTTAATCCGACCAAAAATTAATTTGATTTGATCCGGTTATAGATCGGCTTGATTCATTTAACCAACTTAATTTACTTTTATCTCAATATAGGAATGTGCAAAAATTAATTTAATAAGAAAATGAAATGAAAAATAACTATTGAATTATCGATATAAGGTTATTGCATTAATGATTTTTAAACAATTTTATAGAAGTTCTTTTCCGATTTTATGATTTTTATTAGGGGTTAAACTGATAACCCAGTAAGATTATATTAAAATTAATATTTTATATCTTATATAAATAGTGACTTTAACATTTTACCAATTATATTTTCCAAATTTAGTAACAGACAAAACAAACTAGCATTCTCGGATGACACATTTTTATTATAGGGATGAGTATGTGTACCTCTGAACAACCTGTGCCATGATATCTTTGTAGCGATATCTTCTCTGTTGTTCACGACATAAACAAATATTGTCTTCTCTCTTTTCAATGTTAGATTTGATAGTGATAAAGATAAACAATTAATATTGTTTTCTCAATTTATTGCACGAATGTTTAGAAAGAATTCGAACAACTATATCTCAAAAAAGAGTGATCAATACAGAAGTCTATATTAAATTTCTATTCTTACTACTATTTCTATTTTGTCAACATCGCGCGCGTGTGTATATATATATATATGATTATATGAATATTTTCTTATTAATTAAATCGAAAATCAAATCTTCAGAGCCCAAAATTGATATAAATACCTGGTTAACTTATTTTACAAATCAAAAATCAACAAATAAAATTACTAATACATAGAATCGAATCGACGAATACCCTTACCCATGTCCCAATGTAAACAAACAAATTTTGCAAATGAGATTTGAAAAGAATAAAATATATATAAATTTTACCACTATCTCATAGGAATAAAGAAGACGTTTTTGAAAAACCTTCGTCTCAACAACGTACCCATGTCCCAATGTAATGAGAAAAAACGCCCACACACAATGAAGCACATGGACCAAGTTGGAAAATAGTACGTTCCACAACTCCCCCACTATACCCCAACCTTTCACCATCTTTGTACATGTAAACATGTCATTCGCCTGACACAGTTGTGTTTCTTCAACTTCATTCACTTCTTATTTGTCAATCAACTCTCTACTTTGACAAATCACTAAATACTTCCTACAAGCTTGCAACTCTCTCTTCCTTCTTCCACAATTCCTCCATTTCCCCCCTTACATTCACACAAATATAGTCCAAATTTTGTTTGAATTCGTTTATACATACATATATACGAATAGTAAGACCTAGTTCACACGTTAAGATCTGCATCTAAAACGGGTCACTTCAATTTCTCCTTGATTTTCAACTGGAGGGTAAATCATTCACCAATTCTCTCTCTTTTTTGTTTTTGAAGATTAGGTGTGTTGTTATTGCAAATGTAGATCTGTTGAATGATTTATGAGAATTATTGCAATTTGGGTTTTTTTTAATAGATCTGAGAATAGAGTAGCGTAAGCCTTGCTTAATTTTGAAGCAAAGTTCATGTTTTGTTCATGTAAATATATGTGGATCTGCATCCAGATTGATGCGATTTATAGTGATTTTTGTCTGATTCTTTTTATTGTGCTATTGGAATTATTAGACGGGTCGAAATGGATAATGAGGATCATATTGTTAAAATCCAGCTAGTTTGAGATTGAGTTGTTTCCTTTTGATAATCATGGTGTCAGCTGCTCGTCTAATTACAGAGTAAATCTGACACACCTCCCACCAGCACAACAAGTACCCGAATGCTCTGTCTATCAAGGCTAGGATAAATGGAAAGAGATCACCTAGTCTTCTTGTCTCTGGTGGGATTTGAACCTGAGACCTCGTGGTTCTCAACTAGCTTCATTGACCACTAAGTCAACTACTCACTAATTCCACAGTATATCTGGCAACCTCCCACAAGCACAACAAGTACCCAATAACTCTGTCTATCAAGACTAGGATAAATGGAAAGAGATCACTTTGTGTTCTTGTCTCTGGTGAGATTTGAACCTAAGACCTCATGCTTTGCAACTCGCTTCATTGACCACTAAGTTATGTCGTTGGGTGTTTTGAGGTGTTGTTGTTGTATTCATAAGAGATGTCCTTAATTAGCTCATTTGGCTTGCATCCTGGAGAATTCTTTGATCTTTTCTGCAATTTGTGATTTTTTATTAGCTGATACTGATTTTCGACTATAGAAGAAAAAAGAGGGAGGAGTTCTAATTATGGTAAGTTGTGGTGGAGTTCCACTAAAAGTGTATTTTTGTACTTGATCATAGGGTGAATTGTTTCTTTCTTTGCCTGTTTTACTGATTTTACTCTTAATTTGCTTTAAGAGCTTATTAGACCATTGCAATGATGGAAATGTTATCATTAACTTCATTTTCTTACTTATGTGATCGGGTTGTAGAAGGGAGTTTTTCTGTTTTCCTGATCTATCTGTTATGGATCGTAATGTTTTCTTCTACATATTGTAGGCAGGAGGAGCAAATAAAAGATTTGGAAATTTTGATGTAGAAGTGTGAATGCTTCTATTTGCTGCTTGGAGGATAAAACTTGTTTCTCGCAGCAAAAAATAAAGGCAAATGGCTCCTTCAAGCAAGGCTGATAAGAAGGCTGCAGGTGATGTGGCTGCATGGACGTTCAATGTGGTCACTTCAGTTGGAATCATTATTGTCAACAAAGCCTTAATGGCTAACTACGGCTTTTTCTTTGGTAATTTCTCTGAGATATTTCATCACTTTCTTGGAACAGCATTCCCTTTGTCTTAAGATTCAAGCTACATTGGTCATATCTATTAATTTCAATTAGAAGGAATCAGGATATAATATCATGGAATATAATATTCTGAACTCTATGATCTGCAATGTTATAATTGTACGCATTGCTTTTTAAAAAAGGAAAAACAATAAAAAACGACAGTGTGATCGGACACTTGGAGCGAACAGAAACACATGCTTCTTCAGACTGAAAGTCACAATTCTCAAGAAATACAAAATATCCTTGGTGGATATGAATTCAATACTTGTAACATTGAGAAGAGACTCTAAGACAAACTTGAACCTAAGCAGGTTTGCAGCACTGGCACTTTCATGTTAAAACTGATAAATGCTAATTTTTCTTTCTAGGTGGACAATGAAGATTTGACATTATGATGCACTTTTTTCCGGTCTTTTTGTTATATGGTTTTTGTAGCTTTTGAATACAACAAATCTTTGCAGTGCCAGCACTTTCATTTTAAAAATAATAATGTTTTTCTGGCTTGGTGGATAATGTCATAATGAAGATTTGCATTACTATACACCCTTTTCTGTCTTTTTTCTATATGGTTATTCTAGCTTTTGATTATAACAATCTTGCAGCAACAACATTAACGGGGATGCATTTTGTAACAACAACTTTGATGACGATTATTCTTAGATGGCTCGGGTACATCCAAGCGTCTCATTTACCCCTTCCAGATCTTCTAAAATTTGTGCTGTTTGCAAACTTCTCTATTGTTGGGATGAACATCAGTTTGATGTGGAACTCGGTGGGATTCTACCAGGTAATTCTATGCTAAGCACATTCATCCTGCTCTTCTGATACTATTGAGGACTTCAAATACTAATCTCCATCATAACTCTCAGATTGCAAAGTTGAGTATGATCCCTGTCTCCTGCTTACTAGAAGTTGCCTTTGACAAGATCCGTTATTCAAGGGACACAAAGTTGAGCATTGTTTTGGTGCTCCTAGGTGTTGCTGTTTGCACAGTTACAGACGTGAGTGTTAATGCCAAAGGCTTCATTGCTGCCTTTGTAGCCGTATGGAGCACTGCTCTGCAACAGTATGTAAGTTGACTCGTCAATTTAATATCTTATGCCATCTTGAGAAGCTTGACCTGATCAGTTAGATAATACACCAATACAACAACAACAACATTACCCCAATGCCTCAAAGGCTCCCGCCCATTGCGGGGTAAGGGGGGGTTGGGTGTACGCAGCCTGAC
>JAPFFP010000012.1:16880996-16892731 GCA_026153255.1 Solanum medicagineum
GTTTGTGGTGGTGGTGTGTGGGGGGGGGGGGGGGGGGGGGGGGGGGGGGGGGGGGGGGGGGGGGGGGGGGGGGGGGGGGGGAGGGGGGGTGGGGACGGGGAGTAGGGGGCTGAGTGACGGGGAGAAGTGGATGGGTGGTTATATATGGTTTTTTTAAAAAAAGAAATTAGGTAATGAAATAAGAAATAGATCATTTCCTTTTTTATCTTTTTATAATTTATAATTTTAATTATTTTCTTATTTATATGCCAAATGTCATCTTTTAATTTGTCATTTTGCAAAGTCAGCGCCATATCATCACAATTAAATTACACACACTTTATATTTTTTGCCAAATAAGCATTTTGTGTTTAATAGGTACACATTTTGAATAGCTTAGGTGTTCAATAGGAATTAGTTTTAGTTGATGTGTCTAAGTAAAAAATGAGGACAAGTTTAGGTGTTTATTGATGACTTAAGCCAAAAATAAATTTACATATAAGTTGTATGTATGAATAATTTTAATTGTGTGAAGTTATTTTATTGAAAATCATGTGTGAATCGTTTATCACGCGATATCGCACTATGTGAAGAGTGTTTTTGAGTTATTTTTATTCTAATAATAAATATTTGAGTCAATGGTTCGATGACACGAGTATATAGATGACAAAGTGATGACATGGGGTTTTGATTCTACGAATTGTAGTAGTACTATTTTTACCTATAACTTTGAATATGCGCAATAAAATGAAAAGATAGTTTATTTTGACGGCTATAAATACATTGATTATGTAAATGATATGCGGTTAATCTTTAGATAAGTTAATAATTTAATTTGATAGGTCATGTAGAACTAATTAGCTCATAAAGGGTCATGTGAAACTTAGTTTGAAAAAGAAATTACGGCGTGAGCAAATAAAATTCCACACTGATAGCAACAATAATAATAATAAGCTACCTAATGTGTAGACTTATTCTCGAGGGTCATTAAATAGTTGGTTAGATTTACGAATGTATTAGAAATTCAAGAATTAGTTATTAGTCATGACTTATAAGAGAACTTATGTTTACTTTATGAATATACTTTACATTTATGTGTTACCTTTTTTTTCGTCTGTCTTAAAAAGAATATTATCCTATAACTAAAAATAATTTAGCTTAAAAATTTTATTTTATTCTTAATGAAATGATTTACAATTACACAAATATTTAAAGATTATTTTAGATCATAAGTTTCAATTTTTTTTTTAAAAAAAATATTGTATCAAATCAAACAGTATCATAAAATAAGGCAGAGAGTATATTAATTATGCAGGATTAGTTATTCATATATTAAATATTTCACCTTTTATCAGCACAAAATAATACATAAATTACTTTGCAATTTATACATATATTATATCATATACTAAACTTGAGAAGGTGCATCCGGCACTCAATACCTCACTTGACCAAATAAAACAACTAAAATCAAGCTAAACAATGCAAGCAAACCATTAAGGCCAAACAAAACAAAAATGAGAAATACAATGAAAAAGTTAAAATACAACATAAGATCGTCCAACCCACTATCTAGCAACCATGACTAACAACACGACCAACCAGGTCACGATGTATGTAATTATGCTTTTTCTTTACCACAATTCTAATGTCATAATTAATCCGATAATCTTTGTAATTCAATAATCACAATAATATATACAACAATCTCCTACTCACCAACTTGATATGAAATCGACACCATCGAATATGAATTTTTAAACAAGAATAACGTAAATAGATGATTTTTTTTCATGTTTCAGAATACGGTTAATCAATATGTTAACTAGGCGCCATTAAAGAGCCATCAATCAATCGGGCAGTTTGTTTGAGATATCCTACAGTTAACTTTTTTCTAGCACGCTAGTTTCAACTATCACAAAACTTTAAGGAAATAATATCAAAAAGGAATGAATAGCTCCACATACCTTGATGCCCACATCTCAAAACTATCACCAACTTTGGCTATCAATTTTTCTTGACCAAATTTTATATTTATTACAATTCAAAAATCCACAAGAAATCATCATGGTTGGAACATTGATCCTCTTGTATTCATTTTTTAACTAAAAAGAAAAGTCAATAATCAATATGGTAGAGGTAAATTATATGTATATTTTATTTTCTTCGAACTTTATTTGTAGGAATTATATCGATTATATTGTCGCTGTTGTTATTTAATAATTTATGAAAATAAAAAATATAACAATTATTAATATTTTTATTTTCTGGAAAAGAATAGAAGAAGAAAACAAAAGTAGTTTTCTTTATGGGAATCCCCAAGGAAAAAGAACTGTGTTTCTTCCATGTATAAATAAATAGGTAACAACTCAATTAGTAGGACAAAAATCTGAAGAAATGAAATTAAAAATTCTTTAATTGGGTAAGTGTTTGAATAAAAAATGTATTAAACAGAATGATTAAGGAATCTTGTGTGTCTTGTTGTGAGTTTAAGCTCCGTTAAGCATGCTTTAATTAAATTAATTAAATATTCATGTGCCAATAATTCAAATGGGACAATGAGAACGTGACGATCGGACATTGCTCGGATGATAAACATTTTCATTTTTAATTTTAATATTGTAATTTTAATTCACTAAAGAAATATAAAAAATGGAATTAAAGGAAATAGTGAAAGAAATATAAACTAAAATTAGACTTTATTAATTATTGAAAGATTGCTTCGGATGACTTTGTTTTATAAAAAGCTAGTTATCAAGATCTCGTGTAATGCACGAACTCAATAGTTATTCATAATTTTTTAAAATCATATAATTAAACGCTATTAAATTTTCTCATTACGTGTAAAATTGTGTAAAATTAATATCCAATTAATATTTTTAATATTGATTCAATTTTTTAAATTTTTATATATATATATATATTTGTAGTACTTTCTTTTTGATATAAATATAATTACAGAAAGATATGAAAATACTTATTTAATTTTATTTGTCCAGTTTAAAGAGAAATTTATTTTATCTTAATTTCAGTATTTACTTAACTTAAAATAACTGATCAAGGTGATATAACGAAATCATAATTGAAGCAACCGGAGAAATTATTCATAATGGGTAATATTGTAAAATGATAGTTGAAGTAAGCATTTCCTTTTAAAAAATTAAATTTAAAAAATCACGAAATATTTTTATAAACCCCACACAATATATAAGAGGAAGCTGACAGCTCAAACAACGCATCGACGGAGAGCTACCTGCTTGCCGCATAACTGCTAATTATATAATAAGAAAAAATTGTTGAATATTATTGGAAGACAAAAGTTGTTTAAAAAAAAAAAGAACTAGTTGACTTCTCTTTAAAATATGATACTATAGTGAAACCAGCTCAACTAAAGGCACATAGAATTGAAGAGTTTCTTTATTTTACATATTGATTAGTGCATGGGATAAAATTCATCTTATAAGTGGGAAAAACACGCTATAGTTTCATCAACTTGAACTTTATTTTTATGCAATTGAGGTTATGAATTAGCATTTTTTGATCAAAATATTATGTTTGTTAAAAATAATCTCTGAAGAGAAATATTTTGAAATTGCAAGGATAAAATCTAGATTGGCTTTTTGATATTCAATTTTGTAAAATTTTGATCCGATTTAATTACCTTTTTTAATCAATATAATTGTGGTTTGATTTTGTTAAATTAGATCTTAATGAATATTTTCAATTTTGAACTTCCAATTGAATAAAAATTAACCATGAGACGATATATCTTGAACTTTAAAATCTCAATTCTCGGATAGAGAGGTAATAGGTAGTAGAATTGCATGAGGCGAATCAAATAAAAGAAGTTATACATATGTATGATGATCCAATGGTTAATAGTAAACAAACATGAAATCAATTAAACATGGGAGAAATATCTAATAGATATTTAGACGAAGGGAGGTTAAAAGTAAGTCGTATACAATGACTTAACAACACAATTTGATATTCCAAAATAATATTCTCTTTACTTCAAAATAGTTGATGTTTTAGCCTCTAAAAATTTATCCAAAATCATAAATACTTCACAAAATCAAGAAGCTATTCAATTTTTTCTCCTCAAATTTACGTGTAGCACATTCCTAATTCATTGTACAAATTTAATGATAATTATGTCAATTTAAAAAGAAAAGAAAATCACAATTAGGGGTATTTCAATCAAAATCTCTCTTAATTTTTGGGTCAATAATATTCTTAATCCATATGTCCAAGTTGAAATATATAAAGATTATATTTTTTTACCTAACTTAAGTATAGGTGGATCAACCATCTTCTAGATTTAAATCTTCTATTTTTTTTTCTTTTCTTTGGATTTAAATCTTTCAAAAATTGTGGGCCTACTTATGGTGAATCATGCATGTCATGGACTCATAGGAGTATTTTTGTACATAGGGAAAAGACATAAATTCCCCCTCAAAGTTGTCCCGAAAAGTCATTTACACACTTTAGCTATTTAAGTAATCTATTATACACCTATACTATTCAAAAGTGATACTTTTTAGCCCTTCAAAGTGTAATAACACTCTCACAGCATGTGGTGTATTACAGTTGCTGCTACATCAACTCCACGTCAGCGCCATATCAAACGTAATAATTTTTTATATCCTTCTTGTTTTCTTTTCTTTAATAATTAATTTTCTTTTATTAACAATATTTTATACTAATTAATATCTAATTAATTATTAAAATTCTATAATAATTACATCTTCTTCATTAAAATTTTCAGCAATGGACACCAAGAATTGGGCATGGAAACAGATCAACAATGGCCGCCAAGAATCGGTCATGAAAACAGAACAACAATGGCCACCAAAAATTGACCATGGAAACCCTTTCGATTGCAAAAAAATTTCAGTAAATAAAAATCGTCTTCTCCTCCACTTTGACACCACCTCGCTTGAAACTTCTATCTAATCAACACCGATAAGCCCACAACCGAAAACCCATAAACTCCTCCTCTCTCCCTCCTTCTCCGACCAGAAACCCCCACCACCAAACGAGATCCCAAAAAAATACATGCCCTCTTTGATATCCCTTTCCTTCTCCTGTTGTCGCACAAAAACCTCTGTCCAGAACCACCATTGTGACCCCCCACCGGCAACAACCAGTTGAACCCCTTGCTTCGTCCTCCCCCTTCCCTTTTTCAGCAAAAAGCCGCACCAAACAACCCCTTTCTCGCCTAAAACCAACAGCAAACCAAGGACCCCTCAACTCCATTTTTCCTGCAAAAATCGTCACCAAAAAATCCACCAGAAATTCAATTACAGTGATATTTTTCATTTTTGAAAAGGATAATGATGCTTTTGAATGAAAATTTAATGGTGAGATATATGTAATTTTTACGTTTCTACTCTTCAATGTAAATATTAGTAGGGAAATATGAGTATTTAAAGATGAATTGAGTAATAAAGCATTTGCCTTTTACTGTTGCTAGTTTGATCTGAAGGGGAAGAAGGAATATTTTGTGTGGAGGGGAAAGAGATAGAAAATGTTGATCTTCTTAATGAAGGGGAAGAAGGAAAGTTTTGTTTGGAGGTCAGAGAGAAAGAAACTGGGTATTTTAATTTTTCTTTTTACTTTATAAATTTTTCACCTGCAGATTCTTTTTTTTTTGCCACGTCAGTTGTAAGGGCTAAAAAATATCACTTTTAAATAGGATAAGTGTGTAATAGGTCAAATAAATAGTTAAAATGTGTAAATGACTTTTCGGGACAACTTCGGAGGGGGGGGGGGAAATTTATGCCTTTTCCCTTGTACATACACATTTCAAATTTTTATTAGTTGAGAGGACATGTTCGAAATAATATTAAAATTATATATCTTAATTTTTAAAATAATTTAAGACAATTGTTTTATTATTAAATACTACATGTAATTTAATAAATAGATGTTAAAAAAGAGATAAATAATTTAAGGCGTTGAAAATATGCATTAGAGATGTTGCCTTTTTTAAGGAGAATTTTTTAAAAAGAACAAACATTTGAAATATAATAAGGCACAAAATAGCTATAGTTCACTAAAATTACGATTTATAGCTACATATTATAGAAGAGAGGTGAGAGAGGAGAGAGGCGAGCAAGATCGAGAGAGGGTCCAGAGAGGCCAATTGTATATAAAATTGTATGTGTATATCTATCAAATAATTGTATGTGTATAATTTTTTTTTTATATATATATATCTGACAAGTATAACTGGGAGAGGGAGGAGAGAGGTAAGCGCGATCAAGAGAGGGAGGAAAGAGGCAAGCGAGAGAGGGTAGAGAGTGGAGAGAGGCAAATTGTATATGTATATCTGTTGAATTGGATATGTATATTTGTCAAATAATTGTATATCTGCAACTGATATATATATATGCATTTGTATATCTGGAAAGAAATTGCAGAGAGGGAGAAGAGAGGTGAGAGATAGGAGAGAGAATAGCAATAAAAAAACTCTAACTATAGCTATAACTTGTAATTTTTTCAAACTATAGTGGTATAATGTAAATACATATCAAATATTAGCCTAATTACGTAATTTACCCCAAACGTATTTTTGAATTATCTATATCTATATATATTATATTAAAAGTGTGAAGGTTCTTAAAAAAATTTTCCCTTCATTAAAATACTTTTCTTTAGATAAAATCGTCTTTTCACTATTTTCCTTTATCTATTATTTAATCTTTTATTTATTTAGTTTTATGATGCACTTTTGGATTAAAGTTTCTGTATATTTAGAATTCACTTTTGATTTAGGACTATTCTATGTAAATAATTACCTAAAAATTTTGACTATCAAATATTTTGTTATGAAAAGAATATAATATAATAAATTTAAAAGAAAAAAAATAGTAAAATTATGTTGAAAAAATAAAATTACTCCTTTTATATTAAGGAATCTTTTGTTACATTAAATTTTAATCAGTTAATTATTTAACTTCTAATTATTCAATTCTAAATTATTACTTTATATATTCAAAAATTATTAACATATATATAAGCAATTGAATTAATTTTCTCATCTCTATCGTTTCACAATAAACTAAATTATCGCATCAAACGAATAATATTTATTAATTTTTAATATAAATATAATATTTATTTAATGACAAGTACCATTTATATATAATTTTTAAATTGACGCAACACATACGTGCAAATCACGTAGACTGAAACTAGTTAACATAAAAAGCTAAAGTAAAGAAATATCTTTGTTTAATTTTCAAATATTTTTTACCGAAATTGTAGAAAAATTAATATAAACAATGTAAACCAGCCATATTCAACATTATATCTTGAAAAATACATATAGATTTAGTTTTAAATTTTATTAGTAAAATTTCACTTTATTATAAGTTGCTCATAAACAATAATCATTTTCTCCTTTAATGTTGTAAGTTTATCTTGTCCATTTTGACTAAAGCGGAGTATTTATGAATTAACCAAGTTTATTATTCAAAAAACATAATACTAAGGTTGTGCTATGGCTAAAATATTTTATGACTTCTCAATTAACCATTTTATAATATGATATTACATGTTATATCTTTATTGCTTACTTATTATATTGTGGCAAATAGACATGGAAAGAAATTAAAGGAATTTTGAAAATGTCCCTTTCCACAACCTCTTTTCATCTATCTAGCAATGTCTTTTGGAATATTGGTACCTTGTTGATGTAGTATTTCAAACAAAATATTGTTCCAATTTATAAAAAAATAGCATCATTTCTTTCTCGAAAGAAATTTCAATATGATTGATAATGACAGATGCTTTTTCAATAAAAAATGATGCATACAAAATGTGTTTTTTAAAATTTTTATGATCAATTGAATTGTAGATTTTGTTTTTCGTATTTTCATGAGTAATGACATATATAAAAAAACTCTGTCTTTATTACTTGGTTTAAAAATTGATCAGTAATATGATTTACAAATTAGCAAATAGTTTGGCATATTTAGGTGTGCATAGAAGAAAGGTAGCCAACTTTGAGTCGTTTGAAGGCCAAATACCTACCTAACCTCTTTTAACTACTAACTACTTATAAAATGGGATCTACATCCATAGGTTGTTACTTGAAACACTACAACAACATACACATGACATTTATTATACAAGCATCACCTACTAGGATTGTGGATGGTCTTTTTTAGCATGGTGTTTTCAAATATCTTTTTAAATATTTTAAATTATTAATTATTAGAGTATAATTTATAGTATTTATAATATGTTTTTAATATTTTTTTTAAATTTCAAGTACAAATTTACAATTAAAATACAAATTTTAATTTTTAAAAATAAAAAAACATATAAATTAAAATGGAGAAAATAATCTTATATCAAAAGTTCATTATTTTCGTCCGGATACATTAATTCAATAATTTGGATACGTTAATTTAATAATCTGAATATGATTCTTGAATTATCTCTATGTTTAATGTATCGTTAGGGGTATGCAAAAATCGAACCGAACCGATAAAAACATTATTGTTTATTGTTAATGGGTTATTAGGTTATCAGATTTTTAATGGTTTTAGAAAAAAAATTATTGAATTATCGGTTCGATATCGATTTTTACTATTGGGTTATTGGGTAAACCGATAACCTAATAAGATTATAATAATTTACTATTTTATCCCTTCGTAAATATTAAATATTAGTAATTTAATAGTAATAGGACAATATAACAATACTTTACCTATTGTAATCTTTACAGTAATTAAGTGATTAGTTATCCACTTTAGTATTTTTATTTGTAATTAACTGATTATAACTTTTGTAAATTTATAAATACAATCTTCATACTCTATCTGTTTTTTGTTAATGCAAATTCTCATTATCATTCTCATAGGGTAAACCAAAAATCGAACCGTTAAGGACTTAAAACTAATAAATCAAAAATCGATAAAAAACACGTTATTGGGTTCTTATTAGTTTAGCATATTTAAAAATCGAAAATCGATAAATCGAACCAATAATGTATAAATTCGAACCGAACCGACCGATGTACACCCCTATGTATCGTGCTTTAAATGCTGCATGCTGATCCTGTAACACCCCGTAAAATTACTAAAACATCCCTAAAATACATCGTGCGCACAACGTGTCTTCCCAAGCTTTGATGAAAAATTCGAGTCCTAATTTGCGATTAGTGCAAAAATCGAGTCAGAAAATGGTCTCGACTCGGCTTTAACGCGAAAAAATGTGATTTATTTTTTTTTAAAAGAGAGCCTAAAACAGTGAGGTTTCCGCACCCCTTCTGCGACGCGGAACCACACTTATGTTTTTTTGAAAGTTTACAAAAAATCGAGAATTCACGAAAAATTGAAACAAACCACTAGTGCGCATCGCGCACTAGTGTACAAGGAAGTAGTTTTTTTTTTCTTTTAATTCAGGAAGGGCAATTTCATCCTTCTCGGTATACTTTTACATCCCCAGATCGATTTTTAAATGTATAATTCATATGGAAAGAGTTTTTATACCCAAAACTATTCTAAGTCTTTTATTTTTACGCAAGTTTTAAGAGAGAAGAAAGAGAGACGGGGTGAGGGTTACATGGAAGTTTTCCAATTCTTGAAGAAAATCTCCATTCTCAGGTAAAATGCTACCCAAAAATATGAGATTGATCTTTCATGTGCCAATGTAGAGTTGAGATGGAAATTCATGTCTAGAAGTCTTCATTTATGAATTCTTGAAAGTTCTTGGATAGTTGCGTTAAATTATTGGATATTATCTTGAGTTCTTGTTTTAAGTCTTTAAGCTATATTTTTATATCCTAAATTGATGATCATCACGCTTAAAGTTTACTGTATACTAAATATTTATGTGATTGTGATTAAATTCTTACGAATTCTCCCTGTAAAGACTTGAATAATGAACTTAGGGGGAGGTCTAAAGCCTTGATTGTCTGAATGTGATGTTTGAATGAGTCTGAATCCTGAAGTGATTGTGTTGATGACTGAGATAGCTGAATATTATTATTGATAGAGTTGAATGGATATAATTCCCTTAGGTTGGATAGATAAATCTTGCCCGTAGAGGTTGGGTGATGAGAGTTCTTGATGGATTGATAGATTTATGAGCATGTTCAGTCTTGGGAGGAGTATTAGCACCGAACTGGGTAAAAGTGAGTCCCCACTCGAACCCATTAACTACGTGGCCAGCGTACGAGAGGATTGAACCGTGAGAGCAGATGTTTTCTTTGTCCCAGAAGAGGACTTGACAGATTTTTGGATCCATTGATACAATCGTCCTTTACCCCAGGAAGATACCGGACGGATGTGGCAACGACATCTCTTCGTTGTATCACTACCGACTCATAGATAATGATTGTCGGTTATAGAAACTCCCAGATAGGTTTCATGATGATAGAACTCTGATGTGATATGATAGTTTGATGTTTGATGAATAGAGAAGTGACAAGGGATTGTATACTATTTCCTTTTTTCTGTAGCCTATTTTACATACATTACATTCCACGTACTAACGCCCCTCTGGAGTTACACCGTTTTATGATGCAGATTCGATAGACAGAGGACTTCAGCAGCTTAGTCGTTGAGGTTCAGAGCTCTCTATTCCAGACAGTGGTGAGTCCTCCCCTCCATTCGGAGGATGGTTAATTTCTATTGATTTCTAGTCTTTTATTTGATGTTGGTAGGCATGGCCTGTCATGGTATGTCTAAGACACTAGTATAAAGGCTTCATATACATAGATGTTGATGTTGGGGGTTCTTTTTCCCTCTTCCTTTCTTTATATTGAGACTTTTGTTATCTATTATATTTCTTTATGACAGACAGATGTTGATAGTATAAGCCCACAGATGGGATATTATTTATTTCATTATGCTATTTTCTTCCGCTAAAGAATGGATAGAACGATGATAATGAGACTAGGTGATCCGCTTGGGAACTAACAATAGTCTCCGAGTGTCAGTTACGTTTAGAATACCTTTTCGGGGGCGTGACAGATACTTAAAAACATTATTTTTTGTATCTAAAATTAAACTAATGTATGCAAAATGAGATATTTTTCAAAGAAATTTTATAATTTAAAAAAATAAAAGAATAATAATTAACTCTTTAGACGGTATGATTAAAGTAAACCCTCCGAAATATTATGCTAAAGTATATTGAGTGCCTTCTTAGGTCAAACGAGAAGATATTTTATTAAAAAAATTAATGGACGAAAGTGAAAATAGCTTTCAACTTTGATGAAAGTCAAAAGTAGATGCTTTAAAATATTAAAAGTTGACACATTATTGTCAAAAGTAGTCAACTAGCACTAAGTGCTATTTTTTAATTTAATTAATAGATTGATATCACTATCTCCTCCTAAAGTTACTACCACTCCAATCAAACCACAAAAACAATAATTAAAAAACCACTAATGGTACAAATGTCAATGGAACAATCTAGAAATATGGAACAGGAGAAAACGTTCATAACTTGGAGAATTATTTTTTCATGCTCATATTGAAACTCAATTTTTACTTAGATTTATATCGTATAAGACCTATTTGAGGAAAAATATTTTCTACCAAAACTTTTTTCATTTTCTGAGGTCAAATTCAAGACCTTTGATTAAAGGATGAGCAATCCTATCCGTTGCGCCACATCATTTGATGATCATAATGAGAAGAATTCTCATATATATATATATATATATATATATATATATATATATATATATATATATATATAACATTTATGTTTGTCTTTTTTATAATATCTGT
>JAPFFP010000012.1:16904332-16918877 GCA_026153255.1 Solanum medicagineum
AAAGGATGAAGAATATAACAGATTGAAGCTCAACAGACCAAATAAATAAATGTTATAATAATATGAAAAGTTTATTATAGTAATAATTTTAAAAGATACACACTAACAACCTACAATAACTATTATAGATAGAAACAGTACTCCCTGTTCAATACTGAATTAACTATCCAATTGATAGAAAACAAAAGTTTCAATTTGTATAACGGAAGTTATTAGATGATAAATTGTGTTAAACTGTTAATTAAATGACCAGGACAAAGTGGTCATTTTAAATATGATTAGGGACCATTTTGTAATTCAACTTTCAACAATTGAGATTCCCACTTTTAGTATAATATAAATTTAAAAAAGTACAGTGATCACCTATGGATTGTTTATTTAGTGAGAGATTTCCGCAGATATCAGTGTACCAATCGAAATAGATGATACCATATAAACTGGAAATAATTTAAGACATGTGATTACCTGCAACCGCACCAATCATTGCATTCTCGGAATCTTTAAGGTCCCTTTTTGCCTGCATAAGAACAAAAGCGTGTCTCTTTTCCAAGAATAAGAACATAAAAACAAGTCTTCATAGAATTATCAATCATAAGAAGAGTTTATATATAAATTATAATCATTTGGCATACAATTTAAGTAAATTCTCTCGTAGTGAAAAGCAGAATAAAATTGAGCAGTTCCAGCTCAACGCATAAAAAAATACTATAAATGGCTGAAATATTACTGGTATAGTGGTGCTTCAATTTTAGTTTTACTCAATTGCACAAAAGAAAGAATGGTTGAAAATTTCCATAGCAATTGGCTGCTCTTGTGGTATTTGTGTTTGAAGGCAGGTGTGAATTGTGTAACTATAGACATTAATGCAACTATGCTTTGAATTTTTCACGTGTGACAGAATTAGTAAAGGAGGAGCCAAGATTTGAAACTTATGGATTTAAGATTCTACTCCTTTTAAGTTACCGGATTAAATTAAAAATTGGTATATGTTCAATGGATCACTTAAGACAAATACAGGGTTTGGACCAAAGTTATTTGGTTCAGCTGAACCCATACTCTAGCCCCGCCCCCCAGAATGGGTATTACTGAATTTGATTAAAATTCATGATGTGTAAGCATCAACACACAGCCAACTTACAGCTAACTTATACCCCATCCGCATCTGTTCGTATAAACAGAACTGGATAGCATCAAATGGCAAGTCCCGCAGTAGAAAAGAACCATATCCCTGCACTCAAGAAAGAAAAGAATGGATTTTCAAACGACTGGGCAAAAGAAACTGGCATTCAACATAGATGCAAGTTTCTGATAAGTTTTGGGGGAAAACTTTACTTACGGCATAAAGGCCTCTAAACCCTTCCTTAGCAACAATGAGTCGGACTGCATCAGGGGCAGAAGCAAATTGGCCAGTCTGCATCCTTTGCTTAACTACCTGTAAGTTATTCATACCTTAAACTTGTGAAGCAACACCAAAACGTTGGACGGGACAATTATGGTCGCATTACCTCTGTGGGTACACGAACAATAGAAGAAGCAGCTCCACCAATAGCACCTGCAGTCTAAATTGAGTGTAAATAAACTTTTATACTTTGATATTTTTGAAATGCGGGACATTTATTGCTGGCCCTTTTCTTAATCTATTCAGCGTAAATATAACAATATACCTAGTAAAATACCACAAAGTAGGGTCTGGGAAGGGTAGAGTGTACGCAGACCTTATCACTACCTTACGAAAGACCCTTTGTTCAAAGTATCTGCCCCAAGTAAAAAGAAAAAACAATGGATATACAATAACGGCTAAACCAAGAGCAATGTCAATTCCACAAGGGGAAAAAAAAAGAAGCAAAATAATCGAAAATCAAAAACAACATTCTACCCCTACTAACTTTCTATCCTAATACGTGACCTACACTCCTTTCTATCTAAGGTCATGTCCTCGGTAATATGAATCTACGCCATATCCTACCTAATCACTTCTCCGCATAGCCTCTAAATCTAACCTTTCACACCTCCTCAGTAGGGCGTCGACACACCTCCTCTGCACATGTTCGAACCATCTCAGTCTCGATTCTCTCATCTTGTCTACCACAGAGGCCACTCCCACTTTCTCCCCAATAACCTCATTCTTAATCTTGTCACTGCTAGTATGTCCACACATTCATCTCAACATCCTCATCTCCACAACATGCATCTTCTGAATATGTGAGTTTTTGGTTGGCCAGCACTCCACCCTATATAACAAAGACGGTCTAACTACAATTCTATAGAATTTACCTTTAAGTTTAGGTGGAACCTTCTCATCACACCATACTCTAGAGGAAAGCCTCTATTTCATCCATGTTGCCCAAATGCCATGCGTGACATCATCGCCGATGTCCCCACTACTCTGGATGATGGAACCAAGATATTTAAAGTTTCATCTCTTGGGAATAAGTTGAGTGGCAAGCCTCACATCCATATCTACATCATCCCTCACAACACTAAATCTACACTCCAAGTATTCTGTTTTAGTCTCACTCAATTTGAACCCTTTGGACTCTAGATTTTGTCTCCAAACTCCAACCTATCATTAACTTTGTCCCACCTCTCATCAATCAGTACTATATAATATGCAAATATCATACACTATGGAACCTCATCCTATATAAACCGTGTCAGTTTATCCATCACCAAGGCAAAAAGAAAAAGGATCAGTGCAAATCCTTGATGTAGTTCCATCTCAACGAGGAAATGCTCCGAGTCTCCACCCATTGTTCTAACTTGAATTTTGGCTCCATCATATATATCCTTTTTTGCCTTAAAATACAGCATTGGGACACCTTTAACCTCCAGACATCTCTGGACATCCTTTGGCATTTTGTCATAGGCCTTCTCAAGATCACTGAACACCATAGGAAGGTCTCTCTTTCTTTCCCTATATTTCTCCACCAGTCTCCGCACAGCATAGATTGCTTCAGTAGTCGATCGACCCTGCATGAATCTAAATTGATTCTCTGAAATGAACACTTCTCTCCTCACCCTCATCTCTACCACTCTCTTCCGAACCTTCATTGTTTGGTTTAGCAATTTGATACCCCTGTAATTGTTACAGTTTTGTATATCATCCATGTTCTTGTACACTGGAACCATAATACTCCACCTCATTCGTCAAGCATCTTAGCTGTCTTCAAAATAACATTAAGCAACCTTGTCAACCACTCCATACCGACCTTGTTAGCGTTCTTCCAAAATTCCACTAGAATTGTATTGGGTCCGGTCGCTCTTCCTCTACTCATCCTATAAATAGCATGTCTAACCTCCTCAACCCTAAAACACTTGCAGTACCCAAAAACCCGAAGACTTTAGAGTGCGCCAAATCACCTAGCACAATGTCTCTATCTCCTTTTTCATTTAAGAGTTTGGGGGAGTATGTTGCCATCTCTGTTTAATGGAGGCCTCGTCCACCAGCACATCACCTTTCTCATCTTTGATGCACTTCACTTGATCCAAGTCACGAGATTTTCTCTCTTTTGCGGACCTATACAATCTATTATCCCCGTCTTTATCCAATAGTTTGACATATAAGCGTTCAAAAGTTGTCGTCTTAGCACTTGTGATCGCCGATTTCGCTTCTGTCTTCGTTGTTTTGTAGATATCCTTAAGCTTTTCACCTTCATTCACACACTCCAACCACATAGGCAATCTTCTTAGCTTCCACTTTGCCTTGAACTTCTCCATTCCACCACCAATCTCCTTGAGGACCACCAAAAATCCCTCTTGAAATCCCTAGTACCTCAATACCTACTTTTCTAATATAACCAACAATCATGTTACCCATATTGTTTGCATCCCCACTACTACTCCAAGCCCCTAAACCAATCAACTTGTCCCTCATCTCCCGAGAGAGAAAGGTTAGGAGCTATACCTCCCATCGAATCCACGGTCAATCATAAAGGGTCTTCTTCCTCCCATCCCTCTTAATCTCTAAGTCCACCACTAAAAGTCTATGTTGGGTAGTAATATTTTCACTCGAAATAACCTTGCAATCCTTACAACGGTCTCTATCAACCTTATGAAAGAGTAAGTAATCTAAGTCTTAGCCACCGTGCTACTAAAGGTAACTAAGTAATTTTCCCTCTTCGGAGAACACAAGCTAGCAATAACCAACTCAAAGGCTTTAGCAAAATCTAGGAGTGACGCCCCACTTCCGCTTCTCTCTCCAAACCAAAGCCTCCATAAACATCATCAAAACAGCTAGGAGTTGTACCGATATGACCACTAAAGTCTCCACCAATGAAAATCTTTTCAGTGACCAGAATGCCTCTCATTACCTCATCCAAATCTTTCCAAGAGAGCTTTTTGACATTCTCATCCAAACCCAGTTGAGGCACATAAGCACTAATAACGTTCACAATAAGCCTACCAACAACTAGCTTAATTGTCATCATCTTATCACTAAAATACAAAAAGGAACAATTTAAACTCATCTTCTACGCTCACATAGAATGTGTTAATTTTAAATATCTTGCCAAAAATAAGAATGAATGATCAGTGAGAGGTTCAGGAATTCCCATTCCATCTTCAGGGTTGTAACTTAAATTAGATTTACTCTCTTTATTTCAATTTGTTTGGTTTTATTTGACTTGGCACAAAGTTTAAGAAAATAAAGAAGACTTTTGAATATTGTGATCTTCAATTAAGGATATGTCAAATGTACCTAAATGTCCTTCAATCTCGTGTCTTAAATATGTCATGTGAAAAATTAAAATAAAGAGTTGCTAAAAGGGGAAAGGGCCATTCTTTTTTAAACAGATAAAAAATGAAAGTAGGTCAAACATATTAAAACAGAGGGAGTAATATAGTTGTAGACTATGAACTGCACTCACAGATTGCATGGACCCAGATCATTGAATATCTAAAGTATAACAAAATAGGGGTTGCTGACATTTTATCAGTTGCATACTTACCAAATGAGCCAAGGCACTTAGGTTTTCAGGGAAACTATCCAACAATTTTCTCTTCGCAGGTTCATATACACCAATAAATATTGCTGATGCTCTGCAAAGAACAATGTAATAATGTTAATCTTGTCATGCATAACAGAGAAGTATGAAAAAGAGCACACAGGAAGAAAACATAACAAATAATAGATAAAGCATTATATAACATTCAGGGAAAAGGAACAATAGCAATAGCAAAATAATGCGACAATTGAAGCATAAGAAACATCCGGTAATAACAGAAAACAAGAGAGTTGAGATAAGTTATGCTGGCATTATATTTTCTCTACTGTAGGTTTGCTATACTAAATGAACATGATGTATTAGAGTAGGAATAGTACCCGTATTACTAATGTCGTAGGTTACTATGTCTAAGAATAGTACTGAATAGGGCATGTATTAGTTATACATAGGTTAAAACACTACCAAACAAGGGATTAAATAATACCAAAGCTAATACAAATATTATTTTCTTTAATACCTCTATGAAACGACCTCATAATGTATTGAGAAAGGACCCGAGTGTAATTTTTATGATGCACAATTTGCATTGAACAAGAACTTCATCCATGGATCCAGATTCATATAGTAAAGTATTTGAAATCCAGACTACTTACGGTAAGACTCCAACAAGATTTCCAGCCAATCCTGAATAAAGACCTTTCAAAATGATCTGTCCCCCACCACGAACTGCCTAGCATTAAAAGATGAACAGGTGGTCAAATCAACTAGTAGAGTATAAGCGGTGACAGGATTCACTTATCTGAAGTCCTTATATAAATCAAATCAAACTTTAGGAAATTGATATTCAAGTTCAAAGCTTGATGGACGAGAAATAAAAGGTTAAGAAGCAGTTAAAAACTGTCAAAAGCTAATCTCATTGTCTTAACTACTCAGAGCCAGAGTGTCAAGTAAAAGAACTTTCAGAGAAATAGTTAGCATGAGCTAAAAAGATAATTAGTAGGTAGAAGGAAGCACATTCATAGAAGATGTTCACCCAAATGTTTCACAGAATAAACCTGCTTGAAGTCGAGTTTTAATTGTATCAATTGGATACAAAGCAGCTTCTACAACAACACCAGCAGCAGCTCCAGATACAGCTCCCTCTAAAGAAGTCAAGTGTAAGATATTACCAAAAAAAATTGGAAAGGTAAATGGAAAAGGCATTGTTTAAAATCTGTCACTAGAAATAGCAATAGCAAATTTAACACAAAAAGAAGTTTAAACACAGAAGCTGTGAGGATATAATTCTCAACTAATCTACCTAGGGGGAAATAAAATAAACCGTGTTCACCTGGAATCCAGAAGAGTACTTAAAGGTGTCATTCAGCAAAACCATCACAATTTTGCACCATCACCATATGAGAAGTAAATTAACACCATTTTTCCCAACTATGTGCCGCAATAAGATGATAAAGAAATTAAAAAAGATACCAGATCAAAAATCTTGACTTTTGAGATGATTTCAATGACAATTGAATGTGCTTCTTTTCCACCCTTTAAATCCCCCAGTCTTTTCAGAAGCTACTCAATCGTAAAAGTACCTCTATTTTTTAGTACAAGGAGCTACTAGTAAATAATAAACGAATAAACTTAGACTACGAATTCCTAGGTAATCCCTTTTCATATGTTTCTACGTCGACTTCATGCACAAAGGTGACCTAGTGCAGAACTACAGAGCACAAACAATCGTCCCTGAACACTGTAAGTGTGCCAAGTTTTGTTTCGCTTGAAAATTTGTAATTTTGTATTTTAATCTTGCTATTACTTTGGTTATCCTGAAAGCCATCTGAAAAATTTTTAAATAAGTGAAGATGAAAATAAATGCACGCAGTCTCAAATGTGACCCAAAATTTACAAAAAGAAGCGAAATTCTCTCCTCGAATCTGCTTATTTCATCTTCACCTTTTAAGGTTCATATTAAAAGGTTCAGTCACTCTCTAGTAAAGTTAAAAGTCTTGATATAATCAGTATAACTCTAGAAAATATTGTGGTAACTTCCAGAGCAACTAGAAGAACTTACCGTACAGTATGCGTAAGAGATCTAATGGATTCTGTTGTTTGCGGATTGATGCAATAGCTTTTGACTTGTGATGGGATTTGAGTGCCTCGAAGTTCAGTCTATCTTCTGCAAGAAAATTGTGTATCATCAAAGTGGCAAACGGAACATCAATTGTCTGATTTATCTAACTTTTTCAACAGATCTTAGGAATCATTTGTAAACGTGTAAAAGGTACAAAGATCATGTTTTACCACATAATATTCAGAGAAGACTACTGAATCTGCAATTAAAGGGAAAGTTAATGCATTGCAGTTATCGACAACAGAACCCCTTGAACTAGTAGGACACCCTGCTTGTCTGGGATCCCACACTCTACTCATAGGATTTGAGTACGCAATTAAGAAAAACTTGTCAGTACATTCTAACAATAGTAGTTCCTCTACGTTCTCTATATAACCAGTTAGAGCCATGAACCTGAAACCTATTCCTGGATCCCATACACAGAGATCCACGGCAGTTATGGAAACGGGTACAACAAGCGTAAGGAAATTAGTAGCAGGAACAAATGGAAACTGACTCAAAATGTTGACCATTGAATCCCCCAAGAGATTTTCCATTTTCAGCAGCAAGAAGCAATCCAACAAAATACATCACATCTGTCAATATGGCACTCTGATTCTCCAAAATATATTTACGAAGAAATAAATCTTCCACACCCACTGTAAAGGTCTCTAAATCAGTTTTCCATATAGGACAGCCACCACCAAGAGAGTTAGTAAATACATATCTCGTGGGCATATCTTGTTTGAGATGTTCATTCGACATCATAGCGTTTCGATCAACAGCAACTAAGAGTGACATCCAGTTGTAATTGGATAATACTATTTCAGTTATTCACATTCGCGTATTTGACATCACATGCCCTTGCTTAGCAAAAGGAGCTAGAGTACCAGATGCATCCCCTTTTAGGAGATTTGTTAAACAAAGCTACATTATCTACTGAATATTCCTCTTTCACACTATCAGATCCTTTTGTATCATTTAACATTGAAGTAGGGACCTTGGTTTGCATACTCACGTCTTCACAGAATCTATAGTTAAGTTCAGGAATGCCAGAGCTCACAGTTTTGTGTGAAATTTCATTGAAACACCTGACCTTCGGTAGTGGAAGAAGGTTCCTGAACCAAATCAGCTTCTACTGATTTTGCATTCCCAATTTGAGGAGTTCCCAGGCCTTCGAGAGTTGCAATCACAGCATTACTTCCAGTAATCAATGCCAAGGAATACACATTGGTATACTTCTCAGATGATTTCTCTACGGTCTGCCTCTGTGTTTCCACTAGGGAAGGCATCTCCCAAGTCAAATGAGTTTGTGACATGGCTTAGAGCTAGAGTAGCAGAGGCAGAAGTCGCTCAAGGAACAATCATAGCATAGCTCGCTTAGTCAATATATGCTCGTGAATATCTGCCATACTCACCAAAGCTGTGAAGGTTCGTTGTGGAAATCGCATAAGCAATTTTGTCGTAAAATGCTTCCAATAGAAGAATTGCTTGTTACGATGCAACCAAGTAAACCAAGAGCGAGCTTCATTATCAAGGTAGAAGTAAAGAAGGGGTAGCCAGCACTTCTGGGAGAAGCCAAGGTAGGTGAAATACTGCGTGGCCCGAAGAACCCAACCCTCTAGGTCGCTGCCACCACTGAGTCGATCTAATACCACCATTATCATTTGGAGTACGAACAATGAAAGCACCATTGTAATAAAGCCGAATTCCTCACAATATTAATGTAACACCTCCTAATTCTTTCCATCCAGTTTGAGTAGTTGCACAGAGAAAACTGAGAAAAGCTGCTGAAGGAGAATCCACGAGGGCCATCTACGGCCCGTGGAGAGATCTACAGCCCATAGAAGAGGCCTCGTAAACCCCCAGATGACTTGGTGAAATTTTCTAAATCTGGGGCCTATGTACGAGACAGCATACGACCCGTAGATTGGTTTCGTGAATTGGTGGTCCAAATATTAACTTTTCCGTATCTTGAGTTATGAGTTATCAGACGGCCCCGTAGAAGTTTGTACGGCTTGTAAAAGAGGTCTCCTGTCAAATTCCAGCAACTTAGATTTCTGGACCCCTCATTTATGAGAGGTCGTCTACGGCTCGTATAATGGTCTATGGCCCGTAAACGGGGTCTCGTAGACCCTGTCGCCAATTTTTAAGAGGAGTATTTTTGTCTATTCTTATCCCTTTTAAATCAGATTCTTGGACATTTTAGACTTAATTAAAGTCTTAAAACAAAACCCTAGGTGTATTTTTCACCATTCCTCATGCTTAGGGATTTCTTGAGAACACCAGAGGGAGAAGAGCGAGGGTTCCTAATTCTAACACGAAGATTGATTGGAGTTTGATTGTTTCTTCTATTCCCAGGTATATAAGGCTTACTAAAGTGTGGAATTACATTCCTTCACATGTCCCTTTCATCTACTTGAGTCAAAATTGGGAAAAGAGTTGACATTTGGGAAATTCTATTATCCTAATAATGAAATTACTGTATTTATTATGAATTCTCATGATAATGTATGAAGTACTTGCTGCATTGCATAATTACTAATATGAATTTGAGGTAAAGTTTTATAGTTGATAGCATGAACTCTAAATTGCATAATTCTATGAAATTCTATGCATGGACTGAGTTGAGGTTTGAGTTTGATTATTTGAGTTGAGTAACTTGATCATTGTCGAGCATGAAGAGCATGTTGCATTTAATCACATACTCTATTTCGTGTTCTTGCTTGCATTATGCGATGAGTCTAATTGTGTGAGTTTGAATGACCGTTTGAGTCTGAGTTGAGTCTGATTGTCTCCATTGATTGACTGAGCATTAAGAATTGAGTTGATTGATGAGTTGAGCATGTTTTAGTCTTGGGAGGAGTATCGAGCACCAAGCTGGGAGCGAGTAAATAACTACTCTAACCCACAGAACTACGTTGCCAGCATAGGATAGTCGTACAACATGTTTTGGCGACTCAGGTCCCAAAAGATGGACATCTACTATGGATCCATGAGAGAGTTGATCGTCCTTTATTTCGGCAAGTTCAGGACGGACATGGCAACGACGTCGCCTTTGTTGTGCATCACCCAACTAAAGTTGATGGGATTGGATGTCGGTTAAGAGAGACTCCTAAGCAAACACTAATTGAGCATGATATTTTAAACTGAGTTTATTTTACTGAGTCTATTTTAAGAGCATGATTTACTTTAAACTTGAATATATTGAGTTGAATATGAGTTGTTTGAGTCAAGGCGAGTGAGTTGAGCTTTACTTTCTTGAGTCATTTTACATACCAATATATTTCATGTACTGACGTCCATTTGGACCTGCATCATTTTATGATGTAGAAACAGGTGATAGAGGACTTCGGCCCGCGCATCGTTGAGGTCCGGATCAGTGCATTCCCCAGAGTTGGTGAGCCCTCCTTGCTTTTCGGAGGAGCCCATTATCTTCTGTTTTGATCTAGTATTTTCTTTCATTGATTTGGGTATCCATGGCCTGTCATGGTACCATCTAGATTATTGAGTAGAGGCTTCATAGACATTGAGTAGAGGATTATTGAGTAAGGCTATTTCCAGACTTGTTCATTGGAAACTATTTAGTGAGAGTTATAATATTCTATTGATGTCCTTTATTTCGAGCATTTTCTTCCGCTGTTGAGTTGATGTGACGATGAGGCCAGGTGGTTCTCTTGGGGGATCAGCAACGGTTTTTCAAGTGTCGGCCACGCCAAGGGTATCCTCCTGGGGTGTGACAATTAATAAGAACTTGAACATGATTACAACTTTATAATTGTAATACTCAAGCTACCGAATCAAGATGGAAATATTGAAATCACAAGTAACTAAAAGATAAGAGATAAGAATGTGGACTCTAGAATGGAGATGAGAGGAATCACTCTTTACCCAACAATTTGCATATGCCTATTTTCCCCAGAATGCGCCATTTATTAATCTGGATTTCACACATAACCCCTTAATATGGTATTAGCTGCTTTGCTATCTCGGCCCATTCATAACATCTACTAGTTAGAGCCCAATGCAGCTAATGAAAATCCACAGACGACAAACACATGATTCTTTGAAACAGAAAATTGTTGCCATTCTTTCAGCTGAATGGAACCAGTCTAGCTAGTACATATGATAATTCACTTTTCAAAATTATATCAACGAAACAGCAAAAGATTCGCTTATCCAGAATCTTAATACAAATAAGATTCACAAACTTCATAGGATTAACATAAAATCATCACCATACTGAACTGAACTTAAACCACATCAATTAAGCCTCTGAGCAGGCAATGAAAAATTTCCTAAACCATATGTTTAATCATTGCACATAGAGTAAAACTATCAATTAAACTCTAATTAGAAACTTCATTTTAAAAACTGATTTATACGAAATCCAAATCTAGGTCCTTCTCTTAGGGCCATACCGTGTGATTATAATTCACAGTGTGTAAACTCTTCAATCAAGCAAACAGAACTAAGCTGCATATATAGAAGATATATACCTGGCAATTCCGCCTTCGAATTTATAACCATTGCGTATCGCTGAAGAATAATAAGTAAAAATAAGTGATAATTCAAAACATTTTAAAAAATATACGAAGATTTTAGGATACTTGAATTTCAAAATTCGAAAGATGCCACAAAAATTGAAACAAAATTACGATAATGCAGTTTGAGACTTTTACGAGGAACAGAGAAATGATGCTTACATAGCAAATCTATGAATGGAGCTAAAGCTAATATGGCTGTATACAACACACAGCACAGAGAAGAGTTGCCGGTGCAATAATTTTCAGGGGTTTAGAGAGTTTGAGAGAAAAATGACAAAAGTGGCCCCTCTTGTTTGAGATAGGTTCAAACTAGTTCCCTAAGTATGCATTTAATATTTTTGGTCTAACTATAGTCATGAACTCATAACTTATTTCGGCTAAATCGAATCAGTTTATACAAATTTTATACAAAAGCAATTAATGAAAGACTATAATTTTGATCTTTTTAAATGAAAATAATCCCTTAATTTATGATTGTTATATTTTATTAGAAATTCTTTCCTAAAGTGACACTCTAAAAACGGAAAACATCATTCTCACTAGTTTATCAAAGATCACCAAAAAAAATTAATTTGAGATCCTACAAAAGTATATAAAATGTGTGAGAAATTCAATTAATTTTATTTTCGTTGTTATATATTATTTTGATTGAATTATATATTGTCAAAATTAGTGTTGTAATATGAATTTTTATGTATCAGATTCTGAATTTGCAATGATGAACTTTTTCATTTTTTTTTTGTTTAAATCGATGAAGAACTATCGCCTATGTATAATAATGTTTATATGTTTTTAAATTGCTTATTATATAGTTCTACGTATCATTTAATTTGTATTCACTATAATGTGCATAAATTTATACATTTCAATTAAAACAAATTGATTGTATAAAAAATTATATTTCTATGTGTCAATTCGTTTGTTGAATTTGCGTCGACTGTAATTTCTAGAAATTTACAAGAGTCAATTCAATGGGTATAGATTGTATAGATATGTTTGTATTTAGATAAATGAATTCATTTGTTGACTTTGTAACAAATTGATTTGTAGAAAACGAGCAAAAATCACTATAAATTTATTGTTGGTATATTTAATTTTATTTTGAATGTTGAGTTCATAAGCAATCTAATTTATAGGTTGTATAATTATATTATTATTTGTATTTATAAATAATTGTATAGGTATTGGTCTAATGATAGGTTGTACAATTATATTTGTTTTTGCATTTATAACTAATTGTATCTTTTTCAACAATTAATTTATGTATATAGCATCCATTATATTAACATTCAAATATCACTACACATGAAAGGTATTCTTTGAGGATAAATGGCTCCCTATATATACAAAGTTGTCAGCAAAACAACTTAACAAACTTGTATAGCCAAGGATGTACAAAATTTGAGAAATCATTACTATGTATAAAATAATTGTAGATTCAGAGGTTATATATAAATTGTATTCATTTATACAAAGTATACAAAAAATATAATTAGAGTATACAATTACTCAAATTATACAAAAGTGAATAAATGTATAAAACTAAGGAAATTATACAAAAGAGACATAAATTGTATATATTTTTAGTACAAGTAAGGTTGCATATACAATTATACTGATACAAAGTAATAGATATACAAGCAAATCTACTGATATGATAAACAATGTCAAAAAAATACAGAATATACAATAAAAATTGCATTATCCAAAGTACCTTCTCTTCTTCAATTTCATCTTTGTCCAATTTGCCAAAATCAGACTGTAACTCCTTGAAAATTTTCAAGCTAAGATCCGAACTTCCTTCTTATGCATATGGGATCATGCTGAGTAATTCTAACATTGCATATAAGTATTAAAGTCTACTCTATAGTGAGATGATACTTTTGAGATTAATTAAGGTCACAAGTTGAGATGACATCCTTCTTGTCGATTGAATTTCGATATGAAATACTATAAATTTGGGTAATCCAATAACTTCAAAGTTGTTAAGGTTATTTCCTAAGTATTTAAAGTGTGTCATATGTGATTTGAGGTCACAAGGGATACCCAAGGTCAAGACAAGTTCAAAACATTTCAACCGGCTAAGTTTCGGTATGAGTTCATAGAAGGGTCAACTTTAAATAACAATATTTCTCAGAACATAATAAGTTAGGTGACTCATAATATATCAAATCAAATATATTTGAATTAGCTTTCCAACACATCCAATTTCACCTTAATGAGAGTTCAGAGTAAAAAGTTATGACCGTTTTACTGAAGTCTGCCGAATCTGCAAAATTCGACGATCCACCGATTTAGACTACCGAAATGCTCCAAGAAAGCTTAAAATATATCAAAAAGGGAGATCCAAGGCCTCCAACCGGCTTTTGACAATTATTTGACTTTTCCAAAAGAATATTTTTGACCTTTTATACTTACATAATTCCCCAAAACCCATCTTTTAACCTAATGACATTATTATATGTATTGTGACTCTCAAGATCTCCAATTTTTCTTCTCCCAAAGATCAAGAACTTGAAGAAATAAATTTCTTCAAATTCACAAAATCTAAAGGTTTCAAGTTCAAGATTCTCTCCAAGAACCTAGGATTTTGAATCAAGATTCTTCTTCAAAGTTTAAGAAATTCACAAAAAGGTTTCTCAAGTTCAAGCTATAAGATTTCAAAGTCAAGGATTTCTTCAAGAACTTTTGTTCTTCCGGGTATGTAAGACTAACCAAAAGTATGAAATTATTCTTTCATGTGCCTCATAAGTCGAATTAATTGTGTTGTGAATGATTTAGCCTCCATGAAATGTTATCTTGAGATTTTTCCTTAAATCCTTGAATATTCTCACGTGCTATTATATAATTGATAGTTCTCTTGAGTCAACTTCTTGAATACATGGATTGCACTAATTACCACATAAACTCTAATTATATAGTCTCTTAAAGTTGGTAATAGAAATTTTGAAAGTATT
>JAPFFP010000012.1:16975794-17013142 GCA_026153255.1 Solanum medicagineum
TAGAGTATATGTGTGAGTCTGTGTGCTACGTTTTTTTTTTCTTGGGAAGTATTCCGCCTAGGGGATTAAACTCAACCATTTCAACCCGCTCAACCCGTTGAAGTTTTTCATTTATTAGTTCAATCCATCTCAACCCAACCCATTTAAAATTGGGTTAATATTCAATTCGAATCGACTCAAGAGAGATCCTGTCAAAATATTTTAAAACACTTTTTTTAATTTAATATATTTTACATAGCCAAAATAAAAAAAATATAATTTAATTAAGTACTAAAATATTGAAAAAGAACAAATAAAGTAAGTAAAATTTAGTAAAAGTTTGGTCAGGTTGACCCGCGCTACAACACATTACTCAATCTGTTTTGACCCAACGTATTTTGATCTAAGCACATTTGGGTTGGGTTGGGTTGGGTTGGATCTTGACCTGTTCGTTGTCTTGATCCATTATAACTCACTCAAATTTGACCTGACCCGCCCAATTATCACCCTAATTATGCCCTCTCAAAATATGGCATAACTTGTGGGATATTATGACCTGGTTAATATAATATACCTTGCATAATAGTTATTTGTTATTTTGAAGTCGAGAACATAACTTTATTTTTTTAAAAAAAAAAACGAGTTTGAGAAGGTTCAATTCGAATGTACATAAAAATGATGTTTTTATGACTTCTTACTATTAGATAATGTTCATAAATCTCATAAAAAGTACCTAAAGATTCATTGGGATCTAACGTGGTGGTTATTTCCTCTCCTTAATTTCAATCGAGTGACTTCGTATCTATTCTTATTGAGAAAAAGGAGCTCTAGAGGCATCTTTTATTTATACCGATTTTAATTTTTTCGCATCATATTTTGATCCGCCTCTTCTTCGACTTTTATCCCTTTTTTTTTACTTTTAAGTGATAGAAAATAAAATTGATTATTATCCTAAAATATTAGTCTTTGTGTGATTTGACTCAACATATAACTTTCAACTTATAATTTGTTGAGGTCAATAGAGGTTGGACCAAATATGTTTTAAGCACAGTGGATGATAACGTGTCCCCAAGTACTTGGGGCCAATTTTTCAATCAAGCATATGCTACTGCAATTTGGAAAAAGATATTCCTTATGTATCAATCGAAATATATTTATTTAATATTTAGAGATTATTTTTATATTTATTTTGATTGAATCAACATGAAAAAAAATGTTATTAATTATTTCAAATGCAAAAGTTTAAAATTTCCCGGCATGTAATTTATTAGTGAGCTTATTTATCAAAAAAATTATACTTTGTAACATAGATTTTTCACTAATTTACAATGGTTTTTTTTAAAAAGAAATTATAGTAGTGTAAGCATTGTTAGTATAAAATGTAAAATAATGAGTTTGAAAATTATTTTTGAAAAATCACAAAAGTTATATCAATATGTAATGTCGAATGTAGTATAGTGAATGCGATTATAAAGAATGTGGTGCAGATAAGATGCAATAGATAAAATCACTTCTACCTTATTTAGAATTTTCAAATTCAAACCTTAAATAATAATATGCAAAAATTCTTAATAAGAAGCGCTCCCTTAAAATAAAATTCCATGTAACTAAAATTTAAAATAATTGAGCTCTCAAAAATATCAACAACTTAAATTAAAAAACAAAAAAACAAAATAATATATAGACAAAAAATTACATCCAGAAGGGGAGGACACCAAGACGCCACCCAAAAAAAGAAAGACTAAAGAAGAAAAAAGAAAAGTACAACAGAGAATAATCATTTTTAGTAAAATAATAACAATAATATTAATACTTGTGATCCCAAAAAAGAAACTATTTACAAGTGATTATTCCTTCATTTTCATACTTGATATTTTTAATTATTTTCGTGCATTTAATGTCATGAGAATATATATACTCTGATGATATCGAGAAGGAAGATGCAAAGTTTTAATGAAAAGATGAAGAAACTGTTTGATATCATCAGAATATATTGATGCCATCAGAATTTAGAGTTTAGTAAATAAGATTATGACTTTAATAAATAAATTACGATATCAATAATTTTTTCTTAGTTGGTTCTTATTTATTTCTTTAAAAAAAAATTCAATTTTATATGATACCAATAGAGTATCAACATACTAAAAGAGTATCAGATATAATTAAGTTCAGTCCTATATGATACCACTGTAGTATCATACATCGACAAAATCTTAATTGTTTTTTAAGAAAAGAGTTCAATCCTATATGATACCAATATGGTATCAAGAGTATTACAGAGGATTAAACTCAATATGATATCACTATGATATCATATATCGATGAAGTATTACATAGTAGTGATGCCGATATCATGTTAATGTTCCACACAAAATAAGAAAAAAGATAAGTAAATAAATAATTTAGTTTGAATCCTTTTTCAATAAATAATTTTACGATTAAACCCATTTTATATGAACTTCCAAAAATTTAATAATGATTTCAGCAAAATTATTTAAACATGCACTTTAAAAAAACTATTATGGTCTGTCAAACAAGAAGTGAGAGATAAGAAGTTATAACCTCAAGAAAAGTTGTCGAAGAAAAAAAGTTAAAAAAGTGTTAATCTATAAACCTTATTTGATTGGATATTAGGCACATAATCATTACTCAACTTGATGATTCATCCGGGATCATTATGTTTGGGGTCTAAAGCCAAATCTCGTAAAGAGGTTTAATTTTTTTAGTTAACATATATAAATTGAATAATAATAGTATACTTAGTTTAGTACTATAAATAAGATCCGAAGAAGCAGAATATATGCAGATATTATAAAATAAGACTATAAACAATATAAATTTTACATGAAAAATATATACATATAAAGTTAGAATAATAAATCTAACTCAAAATTTTGAAAAGTTAATATACAGATATCGAAATAGTATTGTGCTGAATTTGATAAGTTGATATAATGATATTAAAATAGTGTTGATTAGTCTTAGTGCTTGAAATTTAAAGAAGACACCACAAAAATAAATTTGAACTTTTTTATAAATGCACAACAATAAATTTTGTTTAATGTAGAAGGTTTGACCATTTGAGAGGTTTTAGAATATTCATCAATATCGGAGAATAAAAATAGTGAAAGGGGAATACAAAAATAAATATAAGAATAATAACGTCAGTCATGATAGTCATCAAAATATAAATGTGACAATAAAATAAATAGCCACATAAAAAATGATGTACACTTAAATAAACATTACTTCATTTCTCAATTATTACGATAATCACTATATAAATAAGGTAAAAATATTTTCTATTCAAAAAATTCTTTTCAAATTTATCAATAGATGAAACATTTTAACATTATATATACATTTTTTGAAAGAAAGTAGGCCCCCCTCCCCCTAAAAAATTAA
The DNA here is from genome assembly GCA_026153255.1 of Solanum medicagineum. NCBI lineage: Eukaryota > Viridiplantae > Streptophyta > Magnoliopsida > Solanales > Solanaceae > Solanum > Solanum medicagineum. The sequence continues at coordinate 16,979,179 of JAPFFP010000012.1, forward strand.
AACTCAAAGCGATTGTTTTAGTAATCTTATGGTCGAAAAGGCACTAAATTCATCGTTGTTTGATCTATAATTACCAATATCGTTGTTGATGGTAAATGTGTCAATTGTTCAAGTAGGTCCATATGGTAATGCTATCCCGATCATGATTTTGAAAACATATGATTGCTTAATTTTGACTAACTCAATCGATATTTCATCTATTTTCCTATTTTTATTTTGTTTGAAAGCCGTACATATATGCAATCAAAACGCGATAAGATCTAATAGAAAAGATAAAATGAGGATAGAAATAAATTGTTACAAATTTTGTGGATGCATGCATGATGATACAATAATATGACTTTCAAATTTTCTGCTTTCTATCACTACTAAAATTGATTTGTTAGAAAGACTATAATCCTAAAAAAAGATATGTAAATATAATTATAACTAAAAAACATGGCAAATAATATTCAAAGGTAGATGTTAAGTTCACACTTGATATCTAGATGGAAATTATACAAAGGTAATTTTAATAAGTATGTCTTTTCAAATTTGACCAAAGATTGGTGACCAAATGGATAGAATCCCTTTCCTTTTAACTAAATATCTTCGATGAATTTAGCTTTGAAAATTTAAAAAATTTATTAAAAAGTATTTTTTTAAAGAGTCTTATACTATGTGAATTCAATTTAATAATTAGATATTAAATAATTCGGATGAAAAATTTAAGAAAAACTAAATCTTTAGATTATTTTTATAGATAGGGATCAATATAATTAGAGATAAAGTCAAAATTGTAGTCTATTGGGTTTTGAACTTTATAACAACGTTTTAAGTTGACTTGCTCGAACTCTTCATTTCCGATACTACATATGTGTTGAGTTCTTTAAAAATACACTAGCTACTTTTGGAGAATTCGACATACACCCTTTGATATTTTGAAGAATTCGAGCAATATAGGTTTTTCAAGTGTTAATATTTGAGTCATAAGCTTAATATTTATACATATTTAATAATTTTTTTAATATAAATATATTATTTGAACAAAAATTATTGAATTCGGCCGAATCTATATTCATTCAGATTTCTAACTTTGCCCCTGAATATAATTTTCCTCCGACATTTATATATCTATGACAAAATGTACATGTATTGATTGAATGATTATATGCATAATTATTCCTTTTTACTTGGTATTATTGTCCACAATGTAATGTTTAAAGACTTGATAATTTTATCGGGGCAGGTTGGGAGGAAGAGGGGAGATTTTTAAAAGACTAGTATTATGTTATCACTTAAGTGAATTCCTTTTTATTTTAAGTGAATTTTATGATTGTAGGGACTTTCTAGCCCAACTGGGGAACCCTCAGATACAGCATGAGTTCAGAGAAACAAATCAAGTGGCAGATCTTTTGTCGAAGGAAGGGGCAAAGCAAAGCAACAATAACAATATAATACAATATGAAGTTCCCCCATGATTTGTGGAGAAAAGACGGGATGCAGATAAAGCGGGAACTCTTTTTGTACGGGTAAAGAAAAAACTAAATATTCTTAATAGTTTAAACTCTATGTATTCCCCTCCCTTTACTTTAAATAGTAGCTTCTCAGCTGCCACGAACTTGCAACTAGTATACATATGTAATTGTATATTTGGCAAAAAATTGCAGAGAGAGGAGAGAGGTGCGAGAAAGGAAGAGAGGTGAAAGAGAATAACAACAAAATCCTAATTATAACTATAAATTATAATTTTTTTAAAAATATAATTGTATAATATAAATACTTATGATACATAGTTATATTATTTTTCCTAGTTAAGAAGAAGATAATTTTAATTAAGCTCATAATTACAGTTGTGTCCGAATAAGTCTTCATGAAATTTGATTTTGTCAACACTACCTAGATTTTGACACATATGATAATTTCCTCATCATGATCGCTCAATTAATATACTTGGAATTTGTAACAAGGTTTTTTCGCTTTCATTTTCACAAAAAAGTAAAGATTTGGAAATGTCATAAATAAAGTGTACAATTCAAACTTTCAATGGGAATATATAAACTACTCTAAATTATGAATTAAAATTAGGAATAGGCATAAAGAGACTTAAATTATGACCAATTGTCAATTACATATTTAAAAATATTTTTAAAAATTACCTAATTACATTTCTTTATTTATTTTATTTCTTATTATTCTTATACGTTTAAAAAGATTTCAAAAATCTCTTTTTTCCATTCGGATACATTAATTCAGAAATCTAGATACATTAATTCTGATTCTTACATTATTTCTATGTTCAATGTATCATACTTTCAATATTATCTGATACTTAAAAATTCTAATTTTGTATCTGAAACTGAATTAATGTACCTAGATTACTAAATTAATATATCTAGATTGTCATGTTTTTTAAGAGATCTCTGTAAATTTAAAAAATAAAAAAAAATGATAATTAACGCCCTTTAAATTATGTGAGTCCTAAAACCGCTTAATTTATTTTTTCCATTATTTACCCACTTAGAACTTCTTCTCCTATTTTTTATTATTATTATTATTATTATTATTATTATTATTATTATTATTATTATTATTGTATTATTTACTTGATTAAACACGCACTTGATTCAAGACTACAAAAAGGTCTCAATCTATATTCATTTGATTCTTTTAAAACCAAACCATTGAACTCTCATTTTCTCTCGGAAGATAACACTTTTAAAAGAACTTAGTTACAAGAAAAAAAAAAACATATCATATTAAATAGAACGAAGAAATATGTTATTTAGGAGTCGTTTGCTATGAGATATAACATAAAATTATTCTAAAATAAAATATGAAATTATTTAATCTCATGCATGGTCAGAGATATTAGGTAATCGTAGAATTGTTTATCCCACTATTTTTGTCTTAGTGAAATTATTCCATATACGTGGTGTCTTAGTGAAGTCATCCCATATACATGGCGATATAACTTATCCCAAGATTAATTATCCCGAGATAACTTATTCCTGACCAAACAATCTTAGTTTTTTCTCCTATTTAAATTTGGCATTTTGGACAATTTGGATAGCATAATATTAGAATTCAAATTAAGTTGAAATATGACATTTAGAAGTGTTTATGATGTAAATAACATTTTTATGTTTTTCTTTTTCTAGTTTAACATATATGTTCACTATTGCTCAACTTTTGTATTCTATATTTATGCATAGTAATAGTATTTACATGTATAATTCCATATACGTTAACATTTCTGCAATAAAAAAAAAACTGTAACCTTTGATATAATGCAGAAGCGCTCACATTGTTTTTTGCTTATTCTTTGACTCGAATTTCAAAATATGGTCCGCTCCCAGACAGCTTGTTCATAATGTTTCTTATTTCGCGTATGGCTAGGTTCATAGCATTTCGAAAATTCTCCAACGTATTGAGAAAAAGAATGAACGGCATTAGAATGACTGTTATCTGTGAATACAATGAAATAGAGAAAGCAAGACACAAAGAAGCCTGCAGAATTTTGAAAAAAATTCCATTAACAGCGTCCAGCACCAGCTTATTTTCGACGAGTTTCCAAGTAATCTCTGGTTCTCTTCCTCATGCGTGTGAAGGCAATGGATGCACAAGCCAGAAGCCATGGCGGGACACGACCATCAGATAGATTCAACTTTTTCGCCCACTGTGGAGGGTCTCGTAACACCAGTAATACTGCAAGTATGGCAACAATAGCAACTCCGACCAATATTCTGGTTATAGGATTGACCAGAGAGTCCTGAAAATCAGAGAAAAGGAACCATTACAGGCTTACAGCTCACACATCATGTGAAATAAGCAAATACTAAGGTTGTCTCATAAGAATATGTAGCCAAGCTTGTGAGCTTCCACAGAGTGCCTGAGCCAGGAAGAAAGAGGTTTAAAATTTTAAGAAATAGACACACAAATTAATTAAAAAGGTTCGATATTATTATATATAGATAAAAAAAGTTATCTTTAACTTATATAAATAGTATTCTCTCGGTACCATTTTATGTGTTATCCTTTGACCTGACATAGTGTTTAAGAAAAAAAAGTAAGGTTTTTGAAACTTGTGATCTAAAATCATTCTCAGATATTTGTGTGGTTGAGAATCATTTCATCAAAGGATAAAAGGAAAATTTTAATGTAAAATATTTCTATTTTCACGAACAAAAAAAGAATGTCACATGAAATGAGACAGCAATAACCAATTGGTAACTTTTCCACTAACACTACAACAAAGGAAAAGAAAGTACTTGTTCATTTGTCTTAGGCATGGTTGATGGAATTACCTCATAGAAATGTTGGTGGGGTTGGGAGGTGTTAGTATCCGACTAAGAGTTCATGAAAAAAATATTTAACAAAAAATTATATTATTTATATATAATTAAAATTACTTTTTATTTATTTATATAAATATATATAAAATAAACTCGAACCAATTCAACTAGTTCATATGTTTGTGTTTTCCAGATTTTGAAACTTTTGCCACTGCATGGAATTAGACCAGGTGGTGCGAAGTGGCCAGGCCAAAAAATTATTTAAAAAATCATCATTGCAATAATTTCAAAATTTGTAAAGTTTATTCAAAAGAATTAAAGAAATTATTCTCACCCTATTCCTAATTTGGGAAGAGAACTCCATTGTTTTATCAAAAGCACTTAGATTTTTTTTTTTAAAAAAAATAATAATCTAAAACAGAACATTCCGATTGCGTTAATTTTTTGATGAAATTACCTTAGGTTCTCCATCAATATAAATCCTAGATCCATCTTGATATGTAATTATTGATTTTCCATTACGGGGATTAAATCCGATCGGAACGCCCCGACCCGTTCCTGGCTTGAATGCATAAACCGATTTGAACCCGAATTTGTCGAGAATTTCCCGAACATTGAGCTGATCCTGGTCCCAACCACCAAGGTACGCCGTAAAAACGTCGATGGGACCTTTTCCACGCCGGTATAGGTGGACCTCCACCTCCGGTACCTTCGTCCTTACGGATCTTATCCGGTTTAGCGGGTGCGGGTGCGGATTCGGGTTATGTTTTAAACTCGATAACAATGGAGTCGCTTCGTCGGCGCCGGTGCTGGAGGAAGCTTCTTTGATCTCCACCATTTTTGAAGGCAAAGGGAAAAAGGAAAAAGCAAGGGAGATGGTAAAAAATATGAAATTTTGAGCTTTTTTAAAATATAGTTAAAAAAATTAGGGGGTTTGATGACGTGGCAATTTATGCATTTTTTTGTGAGTTTATTCTCTTTGGAATAAAAAACTTCTCAACATTATATAGTTATGTTAAATCAAATCATATTACGCTTTCTGGCCCTATGGAGAATGTGGTCAGAAATTCATAATAGAGTCCGACCACAACGATCGAATTGATTATCTTTATGCATAAGGAAAAACCGCTCAATAAATGAAATTGTCGAAAAATTTTCCTCAAGGTTAGGTCAAATATTGGAATTATTATCTATAATTTAGCATAACAATGTGTATAACATTTTTGAACATGTATAAATGTAAAAATGAAGGGCACTACTTTTTTTGAACATGTAAGCATTTTTGAGATTGTGTCTTAAAAAAATCATTAAATATGTATAAATAATAAATTTTAAATGAATAAATTTGATGAATATGATAGACTTGCCAATTAAAATATTTTAAGTTCAAATCTTAAATTTATTTTCACAGAAAAAATAGGTTTGTACCTCTTCTATGCCCGACAAATAAATGATGTTAGAAGTATAAATAAAATTTATAATATAGAATCATACCAATACTTCACGAACATTTATCACAAATAAAAAAAAAGAAGAAGAAGATGAAGGGATTAATATAACAAGAGAAAAGGATTGATTGCAGTAAATTACATTTTCAATTTTTCTCTTGAAATATAAATATCAAATTAAAGTACTAGCGGAGCTAGATATCAAAATCAATATTTTTTTGAGCTTAAATTCAAGCTAACTCAATAAGACACACTTCAAATTTCTTCAAAGTTTCAAAATTTCGACATCTTTTAATGGTAGAATTTTCTCCACAACTCCAAATCACTTGGAATCTGAACATAGACTAAAAAATCATTAGAGAAAAAAATATTCAAAATAAATAAATAAAAATAGTCCCAAATTTTCAAAAATATACTTTGATTAATGTATTTGTTATTTTTTTTTTATACTAGATTCTTGTTTCTTTAGTGTTTTTTGAGTCCATGTTTAAAAATTCAAATTCTTTGGAGTTGTGAAGAAAATTCTACCATCAAAGGAGTCTAAAATTTTGAAGAAATTTTAAGTTTGTCTTATTAAGTTGAATTTGAGCTATATTGAATTTTGGTATCTAACTCAGAGGGACATTACTATTAGAATTTGAAGTGATTCGTGAAGAATCGAAAAAGTTAAAAATTTAAAGTTTTTGGTTCTTTTATACGTTCTTGAATAAGAATGAGCAAAAAGGAGATATTATATTTGATCCAAAATTTCAATTGAAAAGTGTTAAAAATTGTTTGAGTGATTTAACAAAATCAAAGTTAAAAACTATATGAGTCTTTTTTCAAACTGTACGAATGCTACAAATAAATTTTTTCTCAAAGTTTTAAGCCTTTTAATATGAATTTTTAAAAGATAAACACAATGTATGCAATCATAATTTCACCTTACGCTTATATAGTCCATAGAAAATCACAATAACATGTATACACACGATATATATTACTATTATACACATATTACAAATAACATCAATCTTGTATAAACATAAATAGGTATGTTCACGATGTGAATAAAATTTGATTCAAACTGAAAGTAGAATCAAGTTAATTAAATAGATAAATTTTAATTTAATTTAATTTTACATTTCATAATTTATCCATTTTATTAAAAGTAAGAAAAGAAGAAGTTAAAAGCTAAATAGGCATGCCTTTAAATCTACTCGAACACTAGGGCTAATGATGTAGCCATGTAAAAGAAGACCCAAAATGTTCCATCTTTTTGACCTTTTATACATTAGTTACAACTTGCACAACTCATAAATCCTTACCAACCAAAATATTCATTGATGCATCAAATATTACGAGTATTTTGTTTTACGATTCGCATGAAGATAAATTTTACTTTAATATAATATATTATTAATTATAAAAAAAGATAAATTATATTAGACAATTTTCATGAAATTAATTTGAAAAAAAATATGTGAAAATTTTGAACTTAAAACCTCATTTTAGAGATGATCACTCTTGTCTGACAAAAGGTAAAATAGAGTGTACGATAAAACTTGTAATATTGTCACGGAGATAAAAAAACTATTTTCGGGAATGTTCCATTCAAATATATTGGTTGAAGCTAAAAAGGACAATTTTTTAGTGGACTTTTCCCGCGAGGGAAACTCGGATCAAAACAAAGCGCTTTCTCCATTTGCTCTTTCTCTCTCTCTCTCTAAGACTTCCCCAAATCATTCTAATCAATTTCTCTCTCTTCAAGAGGGGAAAAGCGGTAGCTATGGAAGCAGCAATGGGATTAATGCGAAGAATTCCACCAAAGCATACAGAAACTGCTCTCTCTGCTCTGCTAAGTCTCTTGCCGGAGCATTCTTCAGATCTCCTTTCTCAAGTTGATCAGCCTCTTCAGGTAACACAACCGAACAACTCTTTCCAATTGAACTTGTAAGATGCACTGTTGAATGTATTCTATTTTTTTGTATTTGTTGAAAGTCATTCCTAAGTGATCAATTCTGTAAATCTCTGGTTTGGAGAACCCTAATCTGTTTAAATGAAATATTATTGAGCTGGTCCAGATAGAACGGAATTGGTACAGATATCCGATCATAACTAGTTCACGAGGCGTAGCTGTTGTTGTTGTATGGATGTGCAGATTGATTTTGTTTAGTTTTGAAGGAATGATGTCTAGTTATAACTTATACTTCTTTGAGTTAGTTGAATCTGCATTTGTATTGAATGAATTAGTTTTGAGTAAGGATTTTATGGCGACAATGTGTTTCAGAAGAGTCGATGATTTCAGTTTTCTATGTGCTAAGGTTGTGGCTCTGTGCAAAACAGTTTGACTTAATTGCAAATGCTTCAGTATCTGTAATTTAGTTTCTTGTTAAGTACTGAGCATCAAATATTTAGGTTTTGGTTTTGGCTTTGCGGTGTGCCTAACTCACATATTTTTTCTATCAGTAGTCACTTCACTCTTTCTCTGGCTACTAAAATGTTATTGCAAACTGCAAAGGGGAAAGTTAATATATTCTTATCCTGGGTTTTGACATCGCTCCAGCTCTTTTGAGGGTGCGTGTATGACATCACATGGAGGGGAGTTGTCCCAAAAAAACTACATTCTTTTAGAATCCATGAGAATTTAGCTGGAAACAAAGCGCAATGGAAGCAAAGGATCTAAATAGGTTATACTAATTAGTTGAGAATGAGGTTTAGTTGCTATTATTATGCTTTCCATTAGGTCCCGTGTTTGCTGGAGTTTCTTGAATTCAATTAGAAATTACTATGGCAATATAGGGATAAGTATAAGATGGAGGGACCTAGTATAGGAGAATCTATAATTATTCAAAACAAATTATTGAGTATCGGAATGAAGTGAACAAGATGTAAGCAATAAAGAATCTTTTTTAGTCGACCCTATCTAGCTTGATTTCAAATCTCGATTGATTTGAATGATCAACTTTCAGCAGAAGTTGAACATCACCTCTTCTCTTCCGGCATTGATAGTGGGATTAACTTCAGTACAACTTATCTAGTTTGATAGCATGACTTCCTTTACTGATCTAATAGAGTTTGGACTAATGCACGACACTCCACTTTGACTCATGTTTTGGATAAGTAATACTTCTCAACTTGGACGTGATCTGTATTTGAGAGATGTACAAAACTTAGGTCAAAGCTCTTTTTATCTGCATAACTCAGTCAAATAAAATAGTTAGCTGCAATCATCACCAACCACCTCACAAGGTAAACAAAATGATGAGAAAATTTTATTGATAAAGGTAAAAAAAGATGAGTGAAAGCATAAAAGCTACCTTTCTATTGAAAATATAGAATCACTTCAACGACAGGAAAATTTGTCATTTGAAATTTAATGAAAGCCCAGAAGTGTTTCCTGTTTCTCTGTCACAGTGGTTCGGATGACGATTCTAATGCATTGTTTACATGCCGCTCTATTAATTAGGGTAATGGGATGTATGAGATAAAGCGGTTGCATAATATGTTACCTTTAGTTTTGAGAGCTTTAGCCTACTGTTGGATTTTCTTTTTCAGATAATTTATTTCTTTTTCTTGCAAAAATTTTGATGATACTCTCTTATACCAAGAACTTAAATTTTTTTGGGTTACAGTTCTGAACAATGACTTTTGAGGGGTTAGGCATTTCTTTGCAGGGGTACCTCTTTTTATCTTGATTATGAGCCAAACTGTATGTTATCATCTTTCACATTTGTGCATTTGTTGATGCTGGCCTTTTGAATTGAGTATGGCCAACATTTTATGAGAAGATAAATATCCACTGTAAATTGCATTTTGATTTCATGACAAAAGGAAGCATGTTTTTTCATGGTATATTATCTTTTCGTGGTAATGCTTTAAAATTGGATTATCAGGTCTTGTGCGATATGGATTCCGGCAAAGAGTTCCTCCTCTGCGAGTATAACAGAGATGCTGACTCATATAGGTAACTGATTAATTGCTTGTATCTAAATAGCTTTGGTGATATTGTATGCATCAAAGCCCATAGAGGACCCTTACCATACTGCCCTTTTGACACAATTTGTTAAGATGCCCATAAAGGATTCTTCTCATATTGTCATTTTGATATGACTTACTAAGATTTCCTTGCTTGCCCAAATAAAAGATTTTCACAGCTCATCATGCACTAGAGTTGAATATGATATTTTCATGAATTTCAATTGCTTGGCAGGAATTCCACTTTTCGTGTACAAGTCCTTTTTTTTTTTTCAGCGTCAAGCCTTCAAACCAATTTAAATGTTGTTTTCATCATTTTTGTTTTTTGTTATTTGTTCCTCATAGGTGCTATTTTCATATTTGACTATAAGAGTCTCTTAATATTTGAAACTTCGTTGTGCCCATCACTCTCATTTTATGTGGAATCTTTTGACTTGGGCACTGTTCAAGAAAAAAAGAAAAACTTTTGAAACTTGTGCTCTAATAAAATCCTTAAATATTTGTGTGGCCAAGATTAATTTCATTAAAGGTAGAAGAAAAAATTTTAAAGTTAAATTATTTCTAATCATAGTAAGGTGACATTCTTTTTGGGACGTACTAAAAAGGAAAGGGTGCCACATAAAATGGGACAAAGAAAGTAACTTTTTGCTCGATGTTCACATCATGGGGCATCTCACAAAGGTTTGTACCTTTGATGGTCCTCTTTCACCAAGTAGTCAAAGCTTGTGGGACTCAATCCAACCAAATACTACTCCAAGGATATCACTTTTGAATTGTTCCATCATCAAACACATAAACACTTCTTAGAACTCTGATAAGGGAAGGATTTCTTGTAAGTGTCTCTGATTAGGATTTTGTAGCTGTAATATTTTTGCTGCTTTTTATAAAAACTCTTTTTTAAAATTTATTTAGATGAGACGTTTCCAAAGAATGAGCCTGATGACATGTATGTGGGTCAAGATTTTTGGCCTTACAGGTCTTAGTTTATCTGTTTATATCCCTCATTCCCTTTATCTGATTTTCTGGGTTTTGCTGGACTCTCCATATGTTGGACCATAAGAATACCCTCCTGGGAAGAGAGCTCTTGATTGTTGTACAGTTGGCTAACAACATATTGACATGAGCCAATATTTGAACATCAGGTGATTTGAATAAGCTTAACACCGCTGGAGTACATGTTTGGACAGTTTAGTTGTTTTCTAATGCATTTCAAGATTAACTTAATTTCAAGACTTTTAAAAGGACACAATTCCTATGCTACAGTTAATAGATGTTCTATCTATAACTTTGGTATTTTTATTTGTAGGTCTCCTTGGTCAAATAAGTATCATCCACCCTTAGAAGATGCACCTCAACCTTCTCCTGAGCTGAGGAAACTTGAGGTTGAAGCAAATGAAGTCTTTGCTATCTATCGTGACCAGTGAGGTCCCTTACTTACCTCGTCTTTTGTTCTTGCTATGCAATTGTACTAAGTTTATAGATGAACCAGCATGGAGACTGTTCTGTTCAAACTCTACAAAATAGCCAGAAAACAAAACCCAAGCTTATGCTCCTGGTAATCTTGTAATGATTCTAGCATCTGTATAGTCAGCCATACGTGTTTCAAACTACACCATAAACAAAACAAAAATGTACAATTAAAGTTTTTGTGAATGAAGTTGGTTTCTCTCACTGCAACATATACAGGCAAGTCAGTACTCTACCATAGTAGCTTCCTCTTCCTAGTTCCTTTTCTGGTCCAGCATCTCAAGCTAATTTTTGTTTCCTGCATAACCCACCGCGTAATGATGATGTTCAAGCAAAACTGCTACAGTTGACCAATAACTTGGCAGTGCAAAAGTATGTGACAGATGGTCTCTTCATCTCTCTCACAAATAAAACATTTGTTACATATGCAAAACCTCTTTTTGCAAATTCCCTTGTGCCAATTAAATCCCTGTTCACAAATATTTTGTTCAGCTTGGCTTTAACTTTAGATAAAACTGGGACATCTCTTTCAGATTTTCCCATTCTGGTTTTCATGTTAAGTGATGATTGGACTAACTAATAAGATATCATTCAATACTAGTTTCATCTCGAGGTTAGTCATGGCGTCTTCTGCAGTTTCACTGACCAAAACACTCTCAGGTATTATGAAGGTGGCATCTCATCAGTTTATATGTGGGAAGATGAAACTGAAGGTTTTGTTGCTTGCTTTTTAATAAAGAAAGGTAAGTTCTGTTTGGATTTCCAATTACAGGTGTTATCTTTTCTGGTTCGAAGTTGTAATTTCTTTTGGAGGATGTAGATGGCTCCAAGACTGGACATGGTAGAAGGGGATATCTCGAAGAAGGAGCCTGGGATGCCATACATGTTATTGAGGTATTAGCACCTGAGAAAAGAAAGAGAAAACTTACATGGTCTTCTCTTCCATCTCTTGTTTGTTCATTTAATGAGCATGGCTTAAAATTGTTACCAAATTGTTCAGGTGGGACCAGAAGAGGAAGAAATTGTCCAGTACTGCCTGACTAGTACAGTGATGCTGACCTTGACTACAGACAATGAGTCATCCGGTTCGTTCAATTTGTCTGGATCAATTAGAAGACAGGTATTTAATAGATGTTGCAATTATATATCGCTTTGCTTGTTGCAGATGTACTAAAGTCACTCTTTCTAATAGTACTCTTGTCCAAACATGCTTGATTCCAGTTCAATTTGTGAAACAACATACGGGTGTAATTCCACAAGTGGGGTTTAGTTTTGTGAAAAGTAATTACTTTATTTAATTTTGGTCCTAATGCAGCATCATATTTCCCTTCATTCCTCATGGGGGAAGATGGATGGAGATGTTTAATTTATCTTATTTGAGCAATGTGACAATAGAGGAAAAAGAAAAAGAGAGTGCTATGAATTGGTTATGGACAATATGTAAGACGAATCCTTAAATAGAAAATGGTCTATTCTTTGAATCAATTTGAGCCACTTAATACCGTCTCTTCTTGCACATCCAAAGCTACACATATGTAATATTTCCTAATATAACATGGGTGCCAAACATTGGATAAATCAAGGATCGAAACAAGTCTAGCTTTTAAACTAATTAAACTTGTTGTTCATCGGTAAACTTATGATTGGGGTCCTCTTTCACACTATTGGACAAGTTCGGTGTACTAAAGCTCCTACTAAGTGCAGGGTCTACGGAAGGACCCGATCACAAGGGTCTGTTGTACGCAGCCTTGCATTTTTGCTAAAGGTTGTTTTCAATGTTTGAACTCCTGGTCACATGACAATTACTTTACCGGTTACTCCAAGGCTCTTCCCTTCCAACATACAACAAATATGATTAGACATTGTGTTATTAAGATGTTTCTTGAAACTCAGTCGGCACCCATAACAACCATGCTAGCCACTACCACTATCCACCATCATATAATTTTTAAAAATTATTTTATAATATAGTGTTAGATTAATTTGGTATACATTTAGATATTGAGAAAATAGTTTGTCTTAGTGGTAATAGACTTGAGCCTTGGGGTTTGCTCCCTTTCAAGGTCTAAAGATCGAAACCCACTGGGTGCAAACAAAAGGCTCATCTGACTGGGTAAAACCTGAATTAACCGTAGTGCACTTGCGGGAAACTCCTTGCCGAGGGCCTGTGCACCCCTAGGATTAATCGGGGCTCTAAGAGACTCGGACACCCGGTGCAAATAAAAAAGAACCGTTTTTCTTACTCTCTTTGTCCCAATTTATGAGAGGCATTTTTCTTTAACTACTCCTAGAAAGAATAACATGTTTCCTCATTAGGCAAATATTTAATAACATCGTCAACATTTTACCCATGTTGGTCCCACTTATTTTGGCAAAAAGTTTACAAAGGTGTACTTTGCTATTTAAAAATTTATTTATTTAAAGGATAGTTTTGGAATATTGCAAAGTCTTCTCATATTTCTTGAACTCCGTGCCTATTCAAACTACAGCATACAAATTGGGAGGAAAGGAATTTCTTAATATTCAAAATTCAAATGTGTATTCCAATTCAAACTTTTAAAATTTAATTCACAATAATCTGATATGTATTTTAATTCAAGCGTCTTAATCTTAAGAAAAATAAATTAGGCTTTAATGTGTTTATGACGCCGCATGAATGTGGTTACACTAGCCCGAATTGTGAAAGACCTTAAGGCATATCAAGCTTGGAAAAAGAAGAATTTCCTTGCTCGCATAATGTTGTTGTCTTGTATGGGTGATAACTTCATGAGAGTTTTTTTAGTAAGTATGAAGATGAAAAGGACGCATCCACATTAAGAGAAGTTTGCTCATATCTTAGTTATTATTTTAAGGGCTTTTACCATGGAGTTCGATGCGCATAACAAATGACATGATCATATGAATTTGATGAACGATCTGGGTATTGCATACTACAATCTACCTAAGTTCTAATATTTGAGATGTTACATACTCCTGAAATGTACACAAAATTAAAGCTCTTGATGTATGCATTGGATATATTGTCTATATATGAAATTTACAAAATATGAGAAATATAAGTGTAAAGTGAAAGAATCAAATTCAGGTTACCCATTGGTTTGACCCAATGACCCAAATATATGTCAAGAAATAAGTGAATAAAATGCACATACAAGGATAGGTATCCCTTGAGTTTCAAATGTTGTGCCCTTTGCCCTTAGGTATTTTTCGGTTATTAAAAAATTATATAATTATGCCAAAGATAAATTTCAAATGAAGAAACATGGTCCGAGGATTCTTATAGCCAATCTCAACTTGTTTGAGATTGAGGCGTAATAATATATAATATTAGAAGAAAAAGGGAAGAGATAGCAATTAGGACTCTTGCTTGAATCTTTGTATCACTTCAGGATGATAAATAGGAGTTCCATCATAAGAAACTCTATTGTCTCTTTCTCCATTAAGGTATTGAATATGGTTATTAGCAATGCTGGGCCTAGTTATGCCGGAATTATTTTTTGTCAACTTTCTAGTTACTTGTGTTAAATGAATAAGATGTATTAGATTGGGAATACTGCTAAATAAGGTGTATTAAAATAGGAATAGTATCCCATATTGTCCACATCATGGCTTACTATGTGTAAGAATAATATTGAATAGGGTGTTACTATACATAGGTTGAAAAAACTACCAAACAAGGATTAAAGTATTACCAAACGGCTCGTAAGACTCTCCTTGTTCATTTGGCTTTGGTCTAGTGGTAAGAGCGCAACGCGTGATGTGTGGATTAGATCCACATTACAGGTTCGAACCCCATCGAGTTTCAAACCATGTGTGTTTGGCTACTTGGTGTGGGGATAAGTGTATTCTCCACCAAATTGCAAGCCATGTGCTATTGGTCCTTTTTTTTTTTCGAGTATCAAAAAATTAAGTCTCTCCTCTGCTTCCTGACAAAAGATTATTGAGACAAAATATTTTCTGAACTGTTTTGGAGCAATCTTTTGGAACATATGCATTCTTAGTCTGTGAGCTTTTACCACATTATTCGTGTTTATGGCATGTGATTATATTATTAGCTAGTGAAGCAAATTCTATGACTCAGGTGAACTGTGTGTTCTTCTAACTTTGCTTTCATTGATATCAGAATTTAGATTAATTTTTCCTGGTTTCTTTTAGCATTCCAGTGAAAAAAGTATTCTCATAGTTAGAAGAGAATTATATGAAGTTTTTATTTGGTGTAGAATTTATGGAACTTCATACTGTGTTGCATCAGAAGCCTATACGTCTCTGTTGATGCATTTACTTTTTTGCTTTGTTTTTTTCTCAGTGGCAAAATAGTCCTTAATTGAACAGCCACATTTTTGTCGCTGTCCAATTCACTTTATTTCTCTTTTTATTCTTAAAGGTATCTTCGTAACTTATAATTCTGATATCAATGAAGGAGGAAGGTATTTGTTCACTAATGAACATTATAATTACATGTTATAAATACAAATTACACGATAAAGATTCAGTCTAAAATTGTACCTGTTTTGTTTCAAATAAATTTCATAGAATTTTCTTTTCAAGAATATTTGAGAAGAAACTTAGTAAGGAGAGAGAAGAAAGGAAGTCCTTGTGTTTCGGTTAATCAAGAAGAAATCAGGAGTTTCTTCTGACAGAACTCTTTTTATCATCTTGAAGTAATATGATGACTCAGGAAAAAGGCCCAATTGTTCTCGCTAGTAGCGTCAATGGTAAGATTCAGCCAGTTATTTAAGAAATTTACGTTGTACTGTTTTTTTGATACTTAACTTTGTAGTATCACTACAACTTTTTTGAAAGAAAATATCACTATGAAATTAAGGGGAAAAAAGGTAAAACAAATATCTTGGTAATTTACTGTGAATCAACTTAGTTTCAGTAATAATATAGTTGGATTGAGTGTTACTTAGAGCCATTCTCATTTGAATCTATCCTGAGGTCCAAGGTCATAAATTTTTAATATTTCGTTATTTTTAAAATTAATTATAATATAATAACTTTATTTGGTTCGATTTGGTATTTATTTGATTTCTTTTAGAAAAACAAAAAACTTACCTTAATTTTTCGATACAGTTAGAAATTTCTATTGAAACCTTAGATATTTAAGAAAACTTAATAATTGGTTGGATGAAGTTTGGTGTGGTGTGTTCATACCGTTTTCCAAGAACCATTGACAGTCCTAGTTGTCTCTTTCTTCTATCTCAAATATATTTATGTGTTCACCCATTTTTGAACATGAATCTGGGTTGACTTGCATGGATAGCCTGACTATAGCCCCTTAGTCTCTGCTCAATCTCTTCTTTATTAAAAAGGGAGGGGGACAGTGCATTTGTTTAATAAAATATAACTTGAATTCCCTTTGCCACTATTCTGGAATCTTCCCTTTTGTCAAGGGGATTCAATAATTCATGTATAACAATAAAAAATCATTTTTACCCTATTTAGACAATATAATTTTATGGTGAAGGGGATTCAATTTGAACTCCCTTGCCACAACTAGCTTATCCGCTGAATGGGTTCCTTCCTTAAACTGATCTCTGCAAGTCCTTGTTCATTCTATGGATGGTAATTAAGACTCTTTGCTGGAAATCTTAATACCGTTTCCTAATTGATCCTCCTTTGCATGTATAGATGAGTATGAAGCTCTCTGTCTCAGAGGGTCATCTGTGTAACATGGGAAAGATGATTGAAGAGATGGAGGGTAAGCTGAGAAATTCCTTGGATCAGGTATATGTCTTTACTTTTTGAAGTTCTTTTCCTTTTACCTTTTCTTTGACGTAGTTGATGGTTTATTTTCCTTTGATGTCGTGCTAATTAGTTCATCCTTAAATTTAGTAATTATTGAAGTCAATGACTCGCATCTCTTTGTTATTCTCCCTTGACTGGAAAATGCTTAGTTAGCAGCAGAAAGGTGAAGGGAAGGATGTTATCGGGTAGTGAATATAGTTTACTGGAAATTGTGGTTCACATGGAAAAAACTTTGGAGTGAGTTTGAATTTATCCAAACTGGTGGAAGGTCTCAAAGGGGATGCTTTACGTTTTGTTAACAAGAGACCTTATTTCCACTGTCTTTTCTATGTTACAACAGACCGTGAAATTGAGTTGAAAAACTTCTTAAACCTGCAGGTATATTTTGGGAAGACAAATGAAATGGTTTGTACTCTGAGGCCACCCGCTGAACTGGTGCAAATGAAATTGCCTGACACCTGAGATATGTTATTTCTTGCCTTTTCTGTTGGGTGTTTGTGTAAACCTTGGTTTGCTTCCATGTCAAAGGTTAGTGGTCGTGGTTGAGCAATATTTATTGAATTGATAACTGGTTGTATTATAACATATTTGAGTCTTACAGAACGCCAAAAAACTGTTTTATCACTTTGATTAAACATGTGAGATATCATCCAAATATTTCTTCAAGGACGTATTATATATAGCAGCCTGAAATTGCTTTGCAGAAACCTCTATTGAACTGTCTCCTAGCTAGACTCAGAAGCAAAATTGGTTGTAACAGAAACCTTGTTTCTCTGACACACTAATAAAATCATTTGCCGTGTCCCCATTTCTTCCAGAGTATTTAAAGTCTGCCATTGCTTTTTCCCCCTGTTTTGATGAGGGCTATTTCTTTTTTAACCAATTGACAAGTAAACATTCCAATTTTGAGTATGCATTTGTCAACATCTCAACTCATTTTCACTGCGCTAGTTGAACACTCAACTTACAAAATGGTTATACAGACCTCCAAAATTTCTGTCATGCTGGTTTTAGGTGTCCGTTGGACGTAGTGTTTAGTGGGGATGAGTATTTAGTTGCCAGGTGAGGTGTCTAGTACTCTCAAATAGGAATACTTGCTTGTCAATTAGGTCAAAGATTAAACATCTGTTTATGTATTATTTTTTAATCTTTGAAATCATTTCTATTTTATCGTTTTTTTTAAAAGCAGGAAACAGCTGCAAATTATTTCAACAAATATCTTTTCAAAACAGATTCTAACACCTCTTATAATCTTTTTCCATTTAAAAGTTTTATTGTTACAAAAAAACTTTGCTGTGTTTAGCTAAATAACGTTGGAACAAAAAGATTCTCAAAAAATAGTTACGGCGTGTTTATTGCTTGCCAAAAGTCCTACGAGGCCCATGCAAATCATTTGAGATAGATATTACAAATCACTAGCATTCTTTGATCATATCATATCCAAAGAAGAAATAAAGATTGATTCACAAAATATAAAGGTCACAAAAGATTGACCAAGATCAACAACACTCACAAAGGTTCCTAGTTTTCTAGGATTGACAGGTTATTATATCAGATAGGCAAACTGGGTTTGTAAAGGCAAAAAATAGAAAACAGTGTCATGCAGGGCAAGGTAGGACAGGTTAAATTTATTTATTTATTTTTATAATAAGGGAAGTCTGTCATTGCTACCCTTTAGGCGTGCATAGGGTAAACCTCGCTCCCAGGCAATAAATAGTTCATAAACCACATAAGAGAGGTAACTCACGTTAGACAAACGTGATTCAACGAGCTTGACTTAGAAGACAAATCCATTGCTTTTGCTGACAAGAAGTTTCGAACTTGAAACTCCCGATATGAAAGTCTCAATTCCAAAAGCAAGGGCAGGGTAAAATTTTGCGAGTTAAACTTAACCCACAACCCTCAAAGCCACAAACACTCACAAAAGGTACAGATTACTAGGCTTAATCAAGAATGATACCCTTGTTCTACTTTATCTGGTTAAATTCCCACGTTATCTCAAATGCATGGACACTGAATATAAAGCCAAAAACTAAGCTCCACCACCAACAGGCAAGACACATAAGTTCAAACTACATGTCTGGTACTAACAGTTAGAAGTTAAACAATAAAAATAGGAGCTTTCAAGCTTTTATCTCAGGTTGAATGCTTGCTGGAGCTGCCGTTGGAGTCGCACTATGCTCATGCTTTCCTTCCTCGATTTCTTCTTCAGTGTCGCTATCATCCCCTTCTACGAAAACCACAAAACTATACATATCAGACCAAAAAATGGAGATAAAACATGATTCAATCCTGCATATGGTAAAAAGCCAGTTTACCTTCGGGCTCATCGGCATCAAATTCCCCAGGACCACCACCCATGTTCAGTTGCTGAAATATCAAGAAACAGGAAATGTAAGTCCTAGTTCAGCACAAATGGACTAGATGTACTTATTGCATGAATCATGCTTACCGAGAAGTCAATGTCGCCCAAATCCATATCTGCTCCATCTGCTGAAAAATTTCAAGTAATGGCAAATATTACCACAGTTTGATGTTATAGATCATCAATAAGGCATAACCGTGGTGAAATTTACTTACGTGCATCGTCCTGTTCATCTTCATCAACCCATTTGTCCCAGTCAGCTTTCAAAAACGTTGGTGGTTTACCTTCCTGCTTAATCAGTCTGCTCCACCATTTCTCTTCTGCCTTCTTTACAAGATAGCAGATATTTCTAGATGTAATACTAGATTTGCTCTCCTGAATGACAACCCATTGAGAGAGCGAATTTTGGTTCAATATACAGAAATCACATGAACAAGTAAATTTTGGTTCAACATACAGAAATCATGAAATGGACAATAAGTGAAGAAAATTTTACTCACATCAACATCAATTTTATCGAAGAGATCAAGAACCACTTCATATGGTACATTTTCAGCTCCAGCAGTTGCAGAAAAAGAGAATTTTCCTTCTGGTTCTAGTTTCTGCTTAACATTCTTGGCATCAGGTAACTCAACTGTGATAAACACCTTGTCAGATCTCTGTGCCCACTTGACAGTAGGATGTCGGCTGAAACATAAGACACAAGAAATATTCTCAATAAGTCAATAGTATCGTGTCGTTGGGAAACATTCATTGATCTGAACATTCAACTCTAATAAAACCATAGAGTCAGTAGTCACATGTTTTCCTTCTAATCATTCACAATTAGCAGCATTCCAATACAACTATTGCAGGACTTGATCTGTATATGATCTTTTTCTAATCACGATGTCTGGACCAACTTGCATGCACTTGACTAATTTCACGAAGTATCTGCCATCTCTTACTCGCAGTCTGGCAGGCATACCAATAAACTGTTCGCTAGGACTTGAATGGATGAAAATAAAGCTGCCAACGTCTTTGCCTCTACTGGGATTTAAACCTAAGACCTCATGATTCTCAACCAACATACCAGTATCCTCATATGATTTTAAGCAATTCTCACCTCATGAGCTAGCTTTTGGAGTTGAGAGAGGTCTAAGGTTCATTTCTTATAAATAAAAATTAACAACGATATAGGTGATTAAACCAAGTAAAAGATGACAATTTGGAGGGCCAACTGAAAAATGACTTGTACGAATAAATGAGTACTCTGTAAAACACGTTCGACAACAACCAACTCGCTATTAGACCATTATTATTGCTTAAACAATACTAGAAAGTTACTTTTTCCGAATCCATAGAAAGGCTTATTGCTCGCCCTTACTCGAATAATCAAGAGATGCTGCACCAGCAAGCAGCCAAGAAGGCGTGTTATCTTAATCTGCAAATACAAAGGAAAAGTCCCTTTGGTTCATATATCTATTGAAAAGGAGATATGACAAATTGGGTATCTAAGCCAAATCAATCAATCACTACCTTTGTCCTCTTCATTTCTTTTCTAACCATGAATGTAAGATTAAGTTCCTATAACCTTAGTAGCTTAAAGGATACAAGGTCGAGGATATCAGATTAGATGCTATTGAAAACGAGTTTCCCAATTCTAGCTCCCAATGAAGTACACTAGCAAGAAATTAAATTGCTCTATAATCTAGTTGCAAAACATAAAAGGAGGCAAGGGTACACTCAAAAGAGAAAATTACATTATTAATAGCTTTTCAATAAGTTAAAAAGTATCCTTAATAAACACTAAGTGAGGGTCAAAAGTAGGTGCAAGTTCGTATACAGGACTCTAAACTGCGTCATCTAGGTAACCTATACAACACAAGTTCAGAACATTCTGTCTTTACATGTAAAATTGCAGGTGAAACAAGAAACTGACTCTTTTTGTATTAGTCTTTGTATTTCCTAGCACTCCTACCTTTTCATCCATACACACCAAATTAGATTGTATTATTACAGTAAAATCCTTTTCTCTGCCACTAAGGGGTAATTTGGTTGGTGGCATGAGTAAAGATAATTCTGAAATAAATTTCTGCATAACTAACACAAGATTGGTATGCAACATAAAACTACAAAACAATCTCTGCATACCTAACACAATTGTTGGTTTTCTCTAGGGAACTCTCCATAACTACTACAACATTTGGTCCCTGTTACTACGCTCTAAATTGTGTACAGGTATGTTTTGTGCAGGAAAATGTGTATTACTTTGAGGGGTTTTATTCCCATGTTTGATTGATCCAAAATATTTTAGAAAACAGTGTCTCTAGGACACAACCTCCTTAGAAATCAGGAAAATGACTTCTCTATTGGAAGTAGAAAATATAAATAAGTACTATTTCATGACGATTGTCTCTCCCACCTTCAAACCCCAGACTAACCCCTACAGCCTAGGGTGCTGACTGCTGAGGGCCCATCAACACCCACCCATCCACCCCACACACACGGTCACCCAAAACCAACACACACCGTCCACAACTCACACATCTATTATACTTCATTTTTGTCTTGAGCCAAAGGTCTATTGGGAACAACCTCTCCACATTACCTCTAATGTATAATGGTCTGTGCATACTCTACCCTTCCCCTCCCCCCCTAACCCCCTCTGTGGGACTACACTAGGTACGATGTTGTTGTAGATAGAATGTGAAATAAAAATTCTTGTATTAGCAATGCGTAGATAAGACTGCCCTTAAATTAGACAACCTCCTCATAAATATCTAATCACACTATTCCATTACTTACTATATAACAATTTACACCATTGGAAATCACTACACGATAATCCAGGATTCACATTAACCAAAACAGCATAACAAATCTTTCAATGCACATAAACAGATTTAAACAAACAAAGCAAGCAAAATCATTAGTACTACTTAGGGTTTAATCCAATTACTTCAACTGAGAAACTAGCAAACGCCCACTACTTTCCCAAACCAAAAATAAAATAAATGCCTATGTTTACACTTTTTTTTTCCCTTTTTCAATAACCCTAGTGTCCGAACCAACTTTAATGAATCTCTACTAATTCTACAATATATCTACCACCTCCCGCCAATAACAGATACCAAATTACTCTGTCTATACTTTTTGAGGTTGGTTTTTTATTTTATTAATAAAAAAACTAACCCTAGACACCACACCTAGTGGATTCAAAAAAATTGAGAGAGCACAGTTCAACACAAGGGAGAAAACTAACCCTAGACACCACACCGATTGGATTCAAAAAAACTGAGAGAGCACAATTTAACACAAGGGAGAAATTGAAGAAATTACCTCATGATGTTTTGGGGGAGAGGAAAAATTGAGAGAGCAGAAGATTGATTGGCTTTGAAATTAGTGAAATGGTGGTAGGTTTGATTATATAATGCAAAGTTTTGAAATTTCAAGGGTGCTATTGCAAATTTCTAGACACTTCTACTCTTATAGTGCCTAGATATTTGGGAAAAACTAGATTCTCTACACACGTGGGTTGCACGCACATATTAAATTATGTTCTCCACACGTGTGCATTGCACGCACATATTAAATTATGTATTACAGTACATGATTTTGTATATACTAAATTATTATTCAAATAAAATAAGTAATTTTTTTGTAAATAATTAATACGTATATTATTGGTGAAAACACAATCGCATAACAATATTACCATTATATTAGATGAAATACATTTCTTGAAATATTTTTATAACATCACCACACCACGCCCACCCCACCCCCAAAACCAACACACAAAGTCCCCAACGCACTAACCAATTACATCTATTGTACTTTGTTATTGCATTCAACAAAGGATCTATCGGAAACAACCTCTCCACATCACTAAGGTCGTACACTCTACCCTACCCTCCCCAGACCCCACTCTGTGGGACTACACCAGGTAGATATTGTTGTTGATAGAATGTGAATGAAAATGCTTGCATTAGCAATGCCTAGATAAGGCTGCCCTTAAAGTAGACAATCTATTCATGAATATCTAATTATACTACTCCAATGCTTACAGTATAACAATTTACACCATTGTAATTCACTACAAAATAACCCATGATTCACATTAACCAAAACAGCACAACAAACCTTTCAATGCACATAAACAGAGTTGAGCAAACAAAGTAAGCAAAATCATTAGTACTACTTAGGGTTTAATCCAATTACTTCAACTAAGAAACTAGCAAAAACCCACTACTTTCCCGGACCAAAAATAAAATAAAAGCCTATGTTTACAACTTTCTTTCCCTTTTTCTGAGCCAATTTTTACGTATCTCAACTAATTTTACAAATCTGTCGTCTCCAGCCAGTAACAAATACCAAATAACTCTGTCTATACTTTCTGAGGTTCGCTTTTTAATTTATAAATAAAAGCCTAACCCTAGACACCGCACCTAGTGGATTTGAAAAAAAAAAAGGGGGAGAGAGCATACTTTAACACAAGGGAGAAATTGAAGAAATTACCTCATGGTGTTTTGAGGGAGAGAAAAGATCGAGACAGAGCAGAAGATTAATTGTGAGCCGTTTTGGAATTGCTGAAAATGGTGGTAGGTTTGCTTATATGATGCAAGTTTTGAAATTTGAAGGGTGTTATTGCAAATTTCTAGATACTTCTACTCTTATAATGCCTATATATTTGGAAAAGGAAAAACACTATTGTAATTCAAATACATAAAATCTATACTTTCTTTCTTTTTTTAAAAAGAAAAACAATTTCTCTGCACACTTGTGTTGCACGCGCATATTAAGTTATGTATTACATGATTTTGTATACACTAAATTATTATCCGAATAAAATAAATAAATTTTTTGTAAATATTTAATATATATATTATCGGTGAAAACACAATGACATAATAATATTACCATTATATTAGATGAAATACATTTCTTGAAATATTTTGATAATACAATATTAGAAGTAGTACAAAATACTTTTCTTTCTGCCTAAGACACAATGAAATTATTTAATAATTTACTACTTATATAGTTTTGCAAGTCATTTTTGATAAATTTTATTGTCGAAAGATAGGGAAAGATTTTCTTTTTGTTGTTGTTGTTGGAGCTGACAATTAGCGGAGAAAAAATAAACAAACACTAACTAGATTTTGGTTGCATTTTTGGAAATGTTTTTATAATAGAATTATTTAAATAGTGCAAAATACTTTCTTTTATGTAAAGGCACAATGAAATCATAGAATAAGTATTATCCATTGAAAGGCTTATTGCTTGCCGTTACTTGAAAATATCAACACATGCTACACTAGCAAGCAGTCAAGAAGGCATGTTATCTTAAACTGGTAATACAAAGGAAATGTCCCTTTGGTTCATATATCTATTGAAAAGGAGACATGAAAAATTAAGTAATTGAGTATCTAGGCCAAATTAATCACTACCTTTTTCCTCTTCGTTTCTTTTCTAACCATTAGTATAAGATGAAGTTCCTATAACCTTAGTAGCCTAAAGGGTACAAGGTCAAGTATATCAGATTAAATGCTATTAAAAATGAGTTTTGCAATTCTAGCTCTCAATGAAGTACACTAGCAAGTAACTAAATTGCTCTATAATCTAGTCGCAAAACATAAAAGGAGGCAAGTGTACACTCCAAAGAGAAAACTACATTATTAATAGCTTTTAGATAAGTTAAAAGTATCCTTAATAAACACTAAGTCAGGATCAAAAGTAGGTGCAAGTTCGTCTACATGACTCTAACTGCGTCATCTAGGTAACCTATCCAACACAATTTCAGAACATTCCGTCTTTACATGAAAAATTGCAGGTGAAATAAGAAACTAACTCTTTTTGTATTAGTCTTTCTAGTTCCTAACACTCCTATTTTTTCACTCCATACACCTCAAATTAGATGGTATTATTTCAAGTGAAGTACTTTTCTCCGTTTCTAAGGGATAATCAGGTTGGTGGTGTAAGTAAAGATAATTTCCAAAATAAATTTCTGGATAACTAATACAAGATTGGTATGCAACATAAGATTACAAAACAATCTCTGCATGTCTAATACTATTGTTGGTTTCTCCATGAAACTCTCCATAACTACTACAACATTTGGTCCCTGCATACAGGAATGCTCTGAGCAAGAAAGCATGTATTACTTTGAGGGGTGTTATTCAAAATATTTTCAAAAACATTTTCGTAGTACACAAGTTCCTTAGAAATCAGGAAAATGACTTGTCTAGTGGAAGTAGAAAATACAAATTAGTAGCATTATGATTGTCTCTCCCACCTCCACAACCCCAGATTAACCCCTACACCCCAGAGGGCTGGGGACCCTTCAACACCAGCCCCGCCCTGCCCCACCCCCCAAAACCAACACACAAAGTCCCCAACTCACTTACCAATTACATCTATTGTACTTCGTTTTTGTCTTGAGCCAAGAATCTACCAGAAACAACCTCTTCACATCACTAAGGTTTGCCTACATTCTACACTCTACTCCCCAAACCCCACTCTATGTAACTACACTGGGTGAGTTATTATTGTTGATAGAATGTGAACAGGGGCGGCTCAAACATATTAGAGGCCTAAGGAGAAAATCGTCTGTAAATCGAACTTACTTAGTATTATTTCTAAAAGAAAAAATTCTATAACCTATTATTACTAAAATAAAAATTGATGCCTCTAAAATTTGGAGGCCTAAGGCGTTTGCTTTTTTACTAACACTGTCGTGTCAAGCCACCCTTGAATGTGAAATAAAAATGCTTTGCATTAGCAATGCCTAGACAAGACTGCCCTTAAATTAGAAAGTCTCTTCATAAATATCTAATTATACTACTCCATTACTTACTGTATAACAATTTACACCATTATTATTCACTAAATAATAATCCATGATTCGCATTAACCAAAACAGCATAACAAACCTCTCAATGCACATAAACCAAGCAAAATCATTATTACTACTCAGCGTTTAATCCAATTACTTCAAATACTTAGCGTTTCATCCAATTACGTCAAATACTTAGCGTTTAATACAATTACTTCAACTGAGAAACTAGAAAAAAGCCCACTACTTTCCCCAAACAACAACATACCCAGTGTAATCCACAAGTGGGGTCTGAAGCGGGTATAATGTACCGGACCTTACTATATTTACGAGCTAATTCTACAATATATACCAAATAACTCTGTCTACACCAGGAAAAAAGAGGGCATAAGGGAGAAATTGAAGAAATTACCTCATGATGTTTTGGTGGAGATAAAAAATTGAGAGAGCAGAAGGTTAACAGTGAGCCGTTTTGGATTTGCTGAAAATGGTGATAGGTTTGATTATATAATGCAAGTTTTGAAATTTGAAGGGTGATATTGCAAATTTCTAGATACTTCTACTCTTATAATGCCTAGATATTTGGAAAAGGAAAAGCACTATATTGTAATACAAATACAATACAAACTATATACTCTTATCTCTTTTTTTCTTCTTCCCTTTTTTTTTTTTTAAAAAAAGTAAAATATAAAGGTGGGGATTTTGAGGGTTTTGTTATTGTGGATCGGAATTATAATGGATTAAGTATATTTAATTTGTTACTAAAAATAATTTTAAATATATCTGTTATTATGTTTATGGTTAAAATAAATATCTATTTTTTAATTTTTCATTTTAATATACTCTTGTATATAGACTAGATGTATCGCACGTGCATCGACATGGCACGTGTGTCGACACCTCACACACGTCACACGTGGATATCTAATCTTAATATTCATATATTCAAAAAATAGTAATTATTTTATAATTTAGCATTGTTTCCAAATATAAGTTTGTTATTAATACTTTGTTATGCTCGACTTGTTTGTGCCTTTTCTATTTTGTGTTTGTTTGTATTGTATTACAGTAATTTGAGAGCAACGTTTTACAATATTTTTTTTTTAGTGTGACATATTAAATTTCACCGACGATTATTTCAATTTGTAATTAACTTACTGACATGAATGAATAAATACAAGTTTTATTTGCAGGCCTGTTTCAAGTCCTGTTATGTTTAAGTTACACAATACAATTATCGCTCAATTTTGAAGAACTAATTCTACCCAAGATAGTAGCATGTTCCTTTTTTCTTTTTTTTTTTTTAACTCCAACTTTGATCATGGAACACGTAAAAGTACAACTTTGAGTTTGGCATCCCAAACTCTAACATGATTAAGGGATATTAACAGTATAAAACTTTTCTACTAAGTACTACCAAAAAGAGAAATATGATGTCCAGATTAGCTAATAGGCTAACTTGGACATCATGTACAATTTAGGGGGGGTCGTAAGTAATACTGATAGGTCTCATTGGTATGATTCTAAAGGTTGAAAAGCTTCATCTATTCATATTGGAGAGACCTCTAACTTGGATAATGGTCTTTCGATGTATGAGCTTTGCTCAATGGAGAAGAAGGGAAAGAGGGCTTGGGTAGTATACTAATATATAGCAAAAATAGCGCTTAGAACAACAAAGGAAATTAAGAGGTTGATTCAAAATTAAGTTGAAATTTGATTTGTTTAGATTAACTAAATTTTCAACAAATCATAAAGTGACAAGTATTATGAGAACTCAAATTATTTTTAATGAATCTGTCCATAATAAGGGCTTATAGATCATAAAGATTAACATCAAGGATATTATGGAGTCAATAGGTCAACGGAGAATATTTTTATACCAATTTCAATAGTATAAAGATACTTTAAGTCTTTTCTGTTTAAACTTAAGGTATTTGACTTGAATTATTTATGTTCTTTTTAGTAACTTGATATATGAGATATCTAGCTACTTATATTGTGTTTTATTTCCAAGAATAAGTTTTAATAAATTTTAAATTACACGGTGTATTTTGACGTGTACAAAGAACTTCTTTGACCATGTTGCTCGTGTCGTTACCAAAAGTTGATAGAGACTATATCATCTATTGTGGTGGTGTGTTATAAATTACACGTTTTAATAGATTTTAAATTATATGTTCTTTTTAGGTTTGTCATGGGATTAGTCTTGCTATTATGATTCCATGTTACTGCTCTTCGATTAATCTATGCCACTTCTATTATTTTTTCTTGTAGAATAAATTGTTGTTCATTTTAGCTATATTTTATATCTATTGTTTCTTCTTTTCCTTGGAGGAGATATACTTGAGTTGAAGGGTTTTCGGAAATAGCTTATTTATCTCCATGAGTTAATGTTAAGGTCTATGTACACTCTATTCTCCTCAAATTCTATTTGGTGGGATGTACTGGGTATATTGTTGTTGCTGTAATTCTTTGCTTTTTAGTCTGTTCTAAAAAAAAATCACCTAATTCTGTTTAAAAATAATTTACTTTAAAATTATACGCAATGAAATGTTTATTAACCACAAAAATATATAAAAGCTTATTTTGAATCATAAATTTTAAATATCTTTTTTTTCTTTAAATATAGTATCAAATTAAAAAGTTACGTAAATTCAGATGAAAAGATAATAATTATTAATGTAATAAATAATAATATCACAAAATTAAGTATATCACAAGGACATAGACAAACACGTACTTATTATAATTTGTGGATTTAGTGATTGAAAAAGTTAGTGGGACACCCTTTTATTCATTTCCCCAATGTGTTCACACATAGGTTGAACACATATTTGGAGTCGAAATTTTTAGTAAAAAAATTTTAAAATATAAAATTATACAAAATTTTTATTGAAGAAAATTTAACTTATATTATAAATATAATTTTAATTGTATATAAATAATATTATTTTACATTGAAAGAAATTCATTTTACTCATCTGTTCAACTAACACATATTTCTAGTCACAACACAATGTGTAGAGTAATAGACCTAAGGTTTCAAAATATTTGTCATATTTTATTTTTCTTGGATATAGTAAGGGGTGTGTGTATGCATACAATACACACCCCCACACACACACATATAAGAGTATGTATTTTATCATATTAATATAAAGAGGAAAAAATAATAACTAATTAGCAATATTTTATTTTATATAATTTTTAAAAATATACATTTTTATTTTAAAATATTGTTATAAATTTTTATAGCTCCAACGGTTAATCAAATTGACTGTTAAAAAATAAATTTGGCAATTATTTTAAGAATTGAGGAACACTATATTTCTATAAAGACAAAATAATCTCATGAAATTGTCAAATTATTGATTTAATTAAATAGGCGAATTATATTTGGTTTTAGTCGTGAATTTTAAATATTCTAATGCAAATTAAGTAGGAAAGTAGGATTAGAATTTTGCTTTGACATGGCAGGATGTAAGGTTGGGATATCTTAGTCATTCAATTGATTGAATATCTAAATTCTCACCTTTTTGATGAAGTTTCAATTCCTCATATTATAATTCTCTCTTTATTTTTCCTTTCTCTGTCCCTATTTTTTTTCCACAAACAGGTGGAGGTCGATTGAATTCATAATTTTTGATATAAAATATAGAGTTATGTATATAAAATTATTTACATTATAAATATAAATTTATAATTTTAAATATATAATAGATTCAATGTTAGAAATTTCTAAGAAGTTAAATCTATAAAATTTAACAAGAATCGAGATATCAAAAAATAAATAAGAGCCGTTTAATTTATGAGTTGGACATTCATTTAGGGATAACCAAATCAGTCTTCTAAATATAATTTGAGATTAGAGTGAAGTATTAAAAACACTCTCAAACTTGTCACGAATTATTAGTTTCGTCTCTAAACTATTGATACGCTTAAAAACATCCCCCAACTTGGCGAACCAAGCTTAAATACACTCTCGAACTTGGCATAAATTATTAGTTTTGTCCCTAAACTATTGATAGGCTTAAAAACACCCCTCAACTTGCCTATCAATAGTTTAGGAACGAAACTAATAATTTGTGTCAAGTTCGAGAGTGTATTTAAGCTTACTTCGTCAAGTTGATGGGTGTTTTTAAGCCTATCAATAGTTTAGGGACGAAACTCATAATTCGTACCAAGTTCGAGGGTGTATTTATGTCACACCCCAAAGTTTCATTAGGGCGGACTGACATCTGTTGCCGATAGGCTCGGAGAACCAAGCTATATCTATGCGTTTTGTATACATATTATAAGGAATTTCTATGTTTGGCATGCTTCTAAGAAGATAAACGGTAATAACAAGCTAAAGGGAGATGTGTATAGTTAGGCTGTTAGGGCCACGGTGTCTAAAGTACGAGACATGACCACACTTTAATTTACATAGTCTACAAAGCCTCTAGTCAAGAGAAAGTATCTGCAAATGTTTTGGGACAGGCCCCGTCTGTATTAACTATATAATGCAAACATATCAGCTCCAAACACATACAAAGCTCCGGAACAACCTGGAGCTTGGTAACAGCAGCTGAATGTCCTGCACCCTACTGGGGAGATCTACTAGCACCTGTACCTGCAGCATGAAATGCAAGTCCGATATAAGGGACGTCAGTACGAGATAATGTACTGAGTATGTAAGGCATGAAATACTGCATATGAAGTAACAATCTCAAATGAAACTATGCACTAGTGTGGAATAAGAGACCATCTTTGGATATACTTTGGGATCGAGTATTTTATGTTCTTTATATTGCCTTACCTTTATTGTATAATCTGTGCGCATCATGTACTGTAATTGATCAGTGGTAAACTATATCGGGATCGTCCTTGGCTAGGTTCTTCCTTAACCCCTCGGGCTACTATCCGTGATAAGATCGTCCCTG
Source organism: Solanum medicagineum (assembly GCA_026153255.1). NCBI lineage: Eukaryota > Viridiplantae > Streptophyta > Magnoliopsida > Solanales > Solanaceae > Solanum > Solanum medicagineum. The sequence continues at coordinate 17,010,180 of JAPFFP010000012.1, forward strand.
GCTAGGTGATACTTCCACCCTTCGGGCTACCACCCATCAAAAACTATATACTTTATCTTTCAATCACCTTTGCGATTATTCTTTTAGTGGTCATAATATTGGCGCGATAAGGCTGTATATGCAGCATGTGACATGTAAATAATTATACAAGACACTATGACAATAAAAAGAGTATGTTACATAAACAATGAAATGCGCATGAAATGAAACAACTCATGAACTTGTTTAGCAACAAGAACTCATGTACTTGGTATCCACATATGTATGTAGATTTGAAGGTAACTACATATATGGAAGCATATGAACATTTTAAAAAGTGGAGGCATGGCTATTTGTCATGTTGGAATAGATAAATGCCTTTACTTACCGAGGGATCTATGTTTCATGCCAAGTGATACGAAATCAAGTAGCCTTACATACCTCGTTGTATGACCTAGTTACTACCTTGGAGTAGTTGTGGTTTCCCTCAAACATTTAACTACAGTATATTTAGCAATAAGACTAGTATTAGCAGCAACACAACACTTCTAGGCAGTCCAATCTCATAAAAATGATGACCCGGACAACAAGCTTTCAATTAATGACTCAAAGACATTTCTTTAACCTTTTCACTTATAAACGTACTTTTCTAACAACCATTCTTATGTACATGTCATGTATATCTTATTTTCAGACCCTTAACAGTCCTAAAACATCCCAGAAGGCACAACACACAACAATTCTTCATAACATACAAACAAGCATCATAATATAACATCCTTTCACCATACTTCAACATCAACAATCTCAAACTTGTTTTAACTTTACCAAAATTGTATCCAACATTTTTTACATATAAAACCAGTCTTAAACTAGTCCAAAAATAGTCCTAAAATAGGTGAAGGTCGTGGAACAACATATTACAATTTTCAGCTCCCAAGTTTCTTTTAAGAGTGAGATTATGACGTTGTACAACAACTCATCTTTGTGAACTATAAAAGTGGTGCAACAGCTTAATTACATGACTAACAATCTATATATTGTTAGAACATAAGTCTTGCTTCATAATTCATCCAAACAATTAAGAGAAAACCTCTTGAACAACAAGAAACGTTCACAACAATACTTAGGACACATGTTGTCCAAAATTTCCAGCATAACATAATAGCATATACTTCTTGTTTTTTATGAAGAAACCATACCAAATATACAACTATAATTGTTTACCTTTGCCTTATAGATTCTAGATTCCCTTCAAGATCCTTAGAGAATTATTTTGCATCTTAGTGAAGTGAATTAGAGAGAAGACAAAAGACTTTAAGAAAGCTGAAAGTTTATTTCCTAGTGGAATGAATTAGTGCTGCACTTGATCCATTTTTAAAGATCAATTTGGCCAACTTTGTCTTCCACTTTAGACCTGATAATGACACCCATTAATAGCCTTTTGATCAGCAGCTTGACCCTTAAACTTGGGCCTAAATGAGTCTCAAATATGATGGACCGTGGCTGCCAATTTCCAGCTTTCTTCTTAGTTGGTTTTGGGTCCAAATGGCCAAGTGATTTGTAGTGTACTTAGGACGTTTTTAGATTCTTCTTGGACTGAAAATAAGGTCCATTTATGATACTAAAACATGGGCCAAAGTTACACCCTTAACACAGAATTTATTCATAATCGAACTTGAATAAATTCGGTGTTGAGCCTCATCTCCGTTTAGCTATCAATTTTAAGCTAAGAAAGTAGGTGACTCACCTACTACATTATTAAGTCATACCATAACCTCAATTCTTTTACTTAGTTTAGGGATGATATATCCTCAATTTATCACCAACACATATATACCCTCGACCCTCTTAAGCATTTAGACTCACATATCGCCCATTAACACGAGATTCAAATACTTTCAAGAATTGGCACTAATTTGACCAAACCATATCATGATTCATTTACATAGCATTAGTACATGTAAAGTGTGAGGTGTTACAATTTAAGCTTAGTTCGCTAAGTTGAAGGGTGTTTTTAAGCCTATCAATAGTTTAGGGACAAAACTAATAATTCGTGATAAGTTCGAGGGTGTTTTTAGTACTTCTCTCTTTAAGATTATTTTTTCAAAAGCAGGATTTGAGATTTTAAATTATGATTTTAATATTTTTTTAAAAATTAAAATTTGACTCATAAATTTATGTTTTGTAAGAAAAACATAAATAATAACAATAATATATCATGTGAATCCCACAAAGTAGAATCTAAAGGTAGATCATACACAAACTTTATCACTGTCTTATGGAGATGGAAAGTCTATTTTCGAAAGACCCTCAACTCAAATATATCCACCCAAATTAAAAAGAAAAAATAATAAAACAAAATAACGACTAAATTAAAAAGTAATATCAATGTAAATTAATGAATAAAAAAGTGTGTGTCCAACTATGAAGAAATTATTTGTAGCACGTAAAGGATTACAGTTGAAAGTGGTGTTTCATTGATCTCACCAAAGAGCAAAGGAGAAGATTTGGAGAAGATCAAGTCAAAAGAAACAAGGGAAACATTTCAAATATTGGAGCAAAATTCTAAAAAAATAATTTTGCCCTCTCTTGTTAGCAATGAACACATGTCCTCTCAGGCCCCACTAATTAGTGTGCTCTGGAGCTCATCTTAGCCCTCAGATCAGTACCAATTATAGCCATTAATCACAAACTTTGGATGCTTGGAATATGGTTAGAGTTTGTTATGCAAAATTTAATAGGAACAACACACCTGTACAGAATATTCTGGATAATACTCTGTATTTTTGATTTATTTTTTACAAACAAATACATCTATAAATGTAGCATCAAAGGACTAATACAATCATCAGAAAATTCTCAATTCTAGTCCTTTCAATTTTTGCTTTTCCTTTTACAGACTGCGTTTTTGGTACTTTTTTCTCCATTTTTGGTGAAATTGTTGATTGTTGTTTTGCCAAGATGATTGTATTTGCCTCTAG
>JAPFFP010000012.1:17022728-17035252 GCA_026153255.1 Solanum medicagineum
GGTAGCTTTCAGTCTTGAGCTAGCTGTTTTTTTGTCGTTATTATATGGGATCCATAAAAATATTTTGTGAATTTTTTAATTTAATATTTGTAAGACATCGCGTATCTGCTTCAATAGCTTGATTATATTTCTTCAATTATTTCAAATATAATTTTACCATATTATCCCTGATAAATTATTTTCTCAACTGCTTCAGTTACGATTTTGTTGTAATCAATTATTTTATGCCATATAAATATTAAATTTGGGATAAAACAAATACAGAATTATAAATTAGATCTTTCTTTTGAAACTAAAATGATAAAATGAAATAATTATTTTTAATATTTTTCAACGATTATATTTATGTAATAAAGAAAGTACTTTAAAAATTTTATATATATTATTTGAAATGATGTAAAAAGTACAATAGGTCATAATAATTATTAATTTAAAATTTTGATTTTTGAAATTTCATCAATACAACATAAATTATGATAGAAAGAGTAACATAAAATATAAATATTATAAATCTAATAATTAACAACAAAAATATTAATATATATATAAACCTATCAACATCAATATATTTGTTGGGTCTGTGTAATATATATATATATATATCTGTTGTTAATTATTAGATTTATAGTATTTATATTGGGCCTGTGTAAGCACGGGAGCTTATAACTAGTATATATATAATTTTGTATATACGACGTAATTTCCTGTTCCATAATTGAGCGTAAGGATTTTTTTAGAATTTGATTTATTCTTTCAAAAATTTCAAATTTGACGTCCTAAAATTTATATTCTTCCTTTCTACAACAACATTCTATAACATCTAGGGAATTTTTTTATATAACTAGTTAGTTAAATTTATTATACACTTTTTCTAATTTATATACATAAATTATACGTGATTATACATAAATTATAATTATATCATATACATTCGTTATTTATTTCAATTTAAGTGATTGAATGAGCAGTTAACTAAGTTAATTTTTCATTAAAATAATTTAATAGTAGCAAAGGATTAGATTTTATTACAAAATTTTTGATATGATGTATATAAGGGAGAATTTTCCTTTACTATGAAAACCATGTAAGGATGCCACGTGTCCCTTTATTTTCTGACCTCGTATAAAACCCCTTTCTCATTAAACTCCTTCCTTTTCCATTGTCCTCTTTGATTTCGTGCTTGCTATGAAGGGCTTTCTCGGCATTTGCCTCTGCCCTCTTCGTGCCGCTCTGCCGTTGAGCATCGATGTCTCCGCCTTCTACGTTCGTATTCATCTTCAGCTTTCTTAAAGGCCGACTCTTCAAACAAGACAAGATTTGATTCTGCTTTGTGAGGAAAATTTGGGGTCCTCTAGGATTTTCTTTGAGCGCACAGGTACTTCGTGATTTTGCTTTGCGATTTTGAGTTTGTCCATTGGTTTGCTGTTGTTTTCCTGCCATCCGTCATTTCGGTTTCTTAATTTTGTTAAAGAGATCTCGCTTGACAGAAGACATTTCCCTTTCTGGGGTCCTTCCCGTGTAAAAATTATCAAATTATAAATTTTATATTTAACTTCAGAATACTCAATACACTCCGAGTAGAGAAGGGATCTAAGGTAGGAAGATCTTTTATCTTCTTCTCCCTTTCTCATCGAAACAAATTTTTATTCATGTGAAGTAACGATAACAATACTAAATTCTTTTTTATACCTTGAGTCTCCTTGTTACTTAATGATATTTTTTAATGTGATGACCTGATTGTGTTCTCATATGCACACTTTTGTTTTTTTGGCAAATGGGGAAATTTTATTAAAATAATTATCAGTTACACAAACTCATTTGGGCCCAGTGCCCAAATTTGAAATAACAAAACAAATACAAAAAGGTCCATTCCTAGAAGAGGAGATCCGACCCATTAAAACACGTACATAATATTAGATAGACTTGTTAATATGTAGGGTTTCCTATTTGCCTTCCTTTTTGTTTCTAGAATACTCCCATTTTCAGATGTTACCGCCTTGAAAAAACCTAATGCTTCATGTTCTCTTTGGATCTCCAACTTTATTCATCCTCTTCTTCTACATGGATGCTTCTTCATTGGTTATCAAAGACTAAGATTTTCACTTTCTCAAGTTCCTCTTTTATTGCGTCTCACTCTCTATTTATCAGATGTGTTCTCAGGTATCTCAAGATGTTGTCTCCTCTCTTTTAATGTTGGATCTCTGTGTTAGAGGTTCATTTCTTCACTTGGCAAGAGGAACATTTCCTCTCTCCTTGTCCTTTGTTATTTCTATTTGTATACTGACTTTCCCTTTTTTGGATTGGGTGGTGTAGACATGGACTGCTTCTGTCCACCACACCCAAACAATTGAAAAAGTTTTCTTCCAGGTATTCAATTTTAAATCTGTCTTCTTGCATTGCTGAATCCTTTTTTATTGGTTGAATATTCATAGGTTAGATAGAAGTTCATTTATTTTGTATTCTTGCTGGCTTTGTAAATAATGTTTGTATATGAAAAATCAAGCAAGCTATAGCCTCCCTTCCCCTTTATCCCCTGCACGGTGATACTCTCAAGTAAGAATTCTGAAACTATAACTATTTAAGATTTTCCTGCTCTCTATATTCATGTTTTGTTCTCATATGCACACAAATAGTCCTTAATTGTTATGATGTTTAACCACCAAATCATATTTTTATCTTTTCATTTGCATTTATTGTCACATGCAAACTACCTTATTTTCATTGTTACTAAAACACATTTTATGGATATTATAGAGAGATGTCTATCACATAAACTGAATGTAGAATATGTGAAGCTTCCTTTCAATCAAAGACGTAAAAAGCAATATTAACAGTCAAGAATAAGTTATCAGGTACATAACATAGCAACCTCTTTATAACTGTGCAAGAGATTCGCACAGAACAATGATACTTTTATATATTCACATATTCTACATTCAGTTTATATGATAAATAACTCTCTATAATATCCATAAAATGCATTTTAGTACCAATGAAAATAAGGTAGTTTGCATATGACAATAAATGCAAATGAAAAGGTAAAAATATGATTTGGTGGTTAAACATCATAAGAATTAAGGACTATTTGTGTGCATATGAGAACAAAGCATGGATATAGAGAGCAGGAAAAATCTTAAATAGTTATAGTTTCGGAATCTTTACTTGAGAGTATCGCCGTGCATGGGGATAAAGGGGAAGGGAAACTATAGCTAGCTTAGTTTTCCATACAAATATTATATACAAAGCCAGCAAGAATACAAAATAAATGAATTTCTATCTAACCTATGAATATTCAACCAACAAAAAAAGGACTCAGCAATGCAGGAAGATAGATTTGAAACTGAATACTTGGAAGAAACTTTTTCAATTGTTTGGGTGTGGTGGACAGAAGCACTCCATGTCTACAACACCTAATCCAAAAAAGAGGATAGTCAGCGTACAAATAGAAATAACAAAGTAGATACCTAATCCAAAAAAGAGAAAGTCAACATACAAATAGAAATAACAAAGAACAAGGAAAGAGGATATGTTCCTCTTACCAAAGTGAAAAAATGAACCTCTAACACATAGATTCAACATTAAAAAAGAGGAGACAACATCTTGAGGTACCTGAGAACACATCTGATAAAATAGAGAGTGAGACGGCATAAAAGAGGAATTTGAGAAAGTGAAAATCTTAGTCTTTGATAGCTGACAAAAAAGCATCTATGTAGAAGAAGAGGATGAATAAAGTTGGAGATCCAAAGAGAACATGAAGCATTGGGTTTTCCCAACGCGGCAACATCTGAAAATGGGAGTGCTCTAAAAATGGAAAGGAAGGCAAATAAAAAATTCAATATATTAGCAAGTCTATCTAGCATTATATATGTGTTTTAATGAGCCGGATCTCCTCTTCTAGGATGGGCCTTTTTGTTTTTATTTTATCATTTCAAATTTGGGCACTAGGCCCAAATGAGTTTGTGGAACTGATAATTGTTTCAATAAAATTTCCCTATTTGTGAAAAAAAAAGTGCACATATGAGAATACAATCAAGTTATCATCACATAAGAAAATCATTACGTGACAAAGAACTCTAGATATAAAAAAACTTAGTATTGTCACCATAACTTCACATGAATAATATTCTGTTTTGATGACAAAGAGAAAAAGGAAATAAAAAATCTGCCTACCTTAGACTCCTTGAGAAATGAAAAAGTCCATAAGAAATTAAAATTTTAATTGTCAATGCAAAAAGTCCTTTGTATTTTCAATGCGACCACTATTTTTACTATTGTTTAGATTAACTTAATATCACTTAGGACATCAAATATTGACTATTACAATACCAAAATCAATTTCTCAAAGTACTCAAAAGTTAGTGATTATCTAGGAGTGTTCATCATTCAATTTGTATTGGTTATTTCTTAAAATTAAAATTAATTTAGTCGATTTTTAAAATCATTAATTTAATTATTATTGATTTGATTTAATATTTTTGATAATTGTTAGTTTGAAAATAATAAGTTCATTGAGCTATCCCTCGTTTTAAACAATCAATCATAATTCTTTTAATAAAATTTTATTTTAAATCAAACTAAATTAGAATGGAAAAATATAAAATTACAAAAATATTAAATCCACATGACCATGACTTATTGTAATTTTTACTGAATATATAAAATTCATAGCGTGCATAACATTTCTAACTATAAAAATTATTTCAATTAATATAGGAAATATATTCTCTATCATTTTTTTTTCAATTCAATTGACAAAAAATAATAATAATAATAATAATAATAATAATAATAATAATAATAACAATATAAAAATTGGAACATAAAAGATTAAGAGAGCACATTATTTTTTAATTATTACGACATTAAAATATATGACGTGTGCATATATTTTATCCCTATAATAAATAATTTCTTAGCTATTCACTGAAAAAAACAACTCAAAAGAAAATGGCGAATTCCACCATACAATTTGGAATTTTAGGCTGTGCAGATATAGCACGGAAAGTATCACGCGCTATACTCCTTTCACAAACCGCTACTCTCTACGCCGTCGGCAGCCGTTCAGTCGAAAAAGCCAAAAAATTCGCCGCCGACAACAATTTCCCGGCGACGGCGAAGGTGTACGGTAGCTACGACGAGGTTCTTGACGATCCAAATGTCGATGCGGTTTATGTGCCTCTCCCGACGAGTCTTCATATCAAATGGGCTGTTGCTGCTGCCCAGAAGAAGAAGCATTTGTTGCTGGAAAAGCCGGTAGGGTTGAATGTTGAAGAAGTAGATGTGATATTAGAGGCTTGTGAATCTAATGGAGTGCAATTTATGGATGGGACAATGTGGATGCATCATCCGAGGACGGCGAAGATGAGGGAATTTCTTTCTGATTTGCAGAAATTTGGGGAACTCAAATCGGTATATTGCTGATTAAATTTGTTGAGATTTATATGGATTGAAACTTATCTTATTGTTGAAGTTGGATTTTTTTTTTTGTGAGCAAAATCTGTTGATTGTTCTATCTAATACAGGCCTGGTAATTGTTTATAGTATGAAAATAAAAATTGCTATTGAGGAATTGATAAGGTTCCGAAAACAACCTCTCTATCTCTATCAGTAGTGATAAAGTTGCATATATTTTATCCTCCCTACACTTCACTTGTGATATTTCACTGGCTATGTTGTTATTTTGAAAGAATTGATAAGGTAATAATTAGTCAAATGAAATGACATCAAGAAGGGAGTGTCTCTTCTTTTCTGTGATGGGGGTACTTTTCATTCAAACTACCAAGGGGTGTTTGGATGGGGGTACTTTTCATTCAAACTACCAAGGGGTGTTTGGATTAACTTACTTTTAGGTGGTTTTTGACTCAACTTTTTTAGTTTTTGGGTGTTTGAAAAAGTTGAAAAGTGCAAGTACTCGCCTTTAGCCTTTAGGCTAAAAAGTATTAAAAAAAAAAAGCTAAGAGCCAAAAGTTGGTATCCTGGTATTTTGGGATGTCCAATAATACTTGTCCACTTTATGAAATCAAGAGATAATTTTACACTTCTTAACGCTTATCATTAATTATAGTCATTTTCCCCACTACATTTTTAAGACATAGTATTTATCATATTCAAAGGGTTTACTTTGATAAAATTACCCATCATTTACTACTTCTTAATCTCTGTGCCAAGTCAACAGGGGCCAAGTAAAGTTGGACGGAGGGAGTAGTACATTTTGAAGTTGGAACTTGATAGTTTGAGTTTTTGAGGTTGGAACTTTGATAATTTGAGTTTTTCTTGAAGTTGGAGCTTGAAAAGTTGAGTTTTTTGAGGTTGGAACTTGAAAATTTGAGTGTTTTGAGGTTTGAACTTGAAAAGTTGAGTCTTTTTAAGTTGAAAAAATTTGAATTGTTGAGGTTAGTACTTGAAAATTTGAGTTCTTGATTTGAAAGCTGGAAATTTGAGTTTTTGAGGTTGAAACTTGAAAATTTGGGTTTTTCTTTAGATGTGATTTTTGGAACTTGTAGTTGTGTTAGGACATGTATTTTACTTGGAAAAGAATTGAAGTTTTATGAGTGAACGAGGAAGTTCTCCCAAAAACTAATCTGAACTTGAAAATACTTGAAGATCAGCAAAATCTGATCAAATTTAATGGCCACAAAAATATTTGTTGATAAATTTGATTCAAAATTTATTGACAAATTCTAGCTAAGTGTATGGTTGGAGATTTCTTCCTTTTTTGCAAGAAGGGGATTTGGGTAAAGCAAGTTTATCTGGAGTAGCACGTTAGTTAAGTAGCGCGGAAGTTGGTACATTCCAGAATAGAGCTAGATCCAGAATTTGAGCATTACGGGTTCGAGTTTGGGATTCTATCTTAGTTCATTACGGGTTCTAGTTTGGGCTTGTATCATATATAGTTCATTTGATTTATTGGGTTTGAAAAATCTTATCTGTATACTTATTTAGTGTTTCTTTTGACATATATAGGGTTCAAGCAAAGTTACTGGATCCATTCAAATTCATAAGTCATACTCTACATCTGCCCTTGCAGACCTGGAGATGCTGAATTAACATAGTTGATTAATTGATTAACAGTGATTATGTTGTGGAATTGGTGGGAGCAATTAACTGTATCTAAACTAAACTAGAATGTTTCATAGGAATAATCAGTAGAAGCGTAGATGTTATTGAGCAAAACACAGCAAGTTGTCGGATAAATCATCACTTTCTTGGCTAAATAGTAGCCAGAGGTGTAATGTGTATCAACATTTGTGACTTCGAAACCAAGAAGTAGACTGTTTGTGACCCCATTCCCTACTGGCAGGATGGAGACTAGGTTTTACTGTTCCTGTTTATCATCAGATAAACATAGGGAAACAGCTAAACGTTCTTATGCACTTGAAGGAGTTGAGGGGTCTTGATCTTTAGTCGAATGGAGGGATTGTAGGGGTTGAAATTTACCGATTTGCATACATTCTTGGAATTTGTTATATGTGGTGCAGTCGTTATCGAAACCTTCCATGGTAGTTTCCTCTCTCATTATATTGTGAAAACAGGATTGTCTGTTCTTCAGTTAGAACCTCCACATTCATTTTGAGTGGGATTGAGCAATGGATTTGAGTTAGTTATCGTTAAACTCCCTTTTAGCAATATTGCATATAGTATCCATAACGATGGACCTAGCTGCACTAGAGAGTCCTGAATTTCCTCTGGCATTGTAATTAGGTTTGGAGTTTTACATGCTCATATATGTACTAGCTTTTCATGCCAGTATCAGATTTATTGATCATCTTATTGTGTTGATGTTCTGTTGACAGGTGTTTTATATGCTCTCTGCTTTCATTTATACAACCACACGCTCTTTCGCTAAAGTCGATATTAATGAGTTCTGCAGGTAAACACTTGTTTCACCTTTGCTGCTGATCAAGACTTCCTCGAAAATGACATTCGTGTAAAACCAGATCTTGATGCTCTTGGTGCTCTTGGCGATGTTGGGTGGTATTGCATTAGAGGGATTCTGTGGGCTGCTGATTTTGAGCTTCCCAAATCAGTAATTGCTTTGAGAAACCCTGTGCTCAACAAGGCAGGAGTTATTATATCATGCGGTGCTTCTTTATCATGGGAAGACGGGAAGGTGGGAACTTTTCTTTGCTCCTTCCTATCCAACCTGACAATGGATTTAACAGTTGTTGGAACAAAGGGCACGCTGCACGTTCACGACTTTGTCATCCCCTACGAGGAGAAGAAAGCTTCATTTATCTCAGCAGTAGAATCTGGATTTAAAGAACTCGTAACAGGATGGGAGCCAAAACCAAGCGAGCACACGGTCATGACAGACACTCCTCAAGAAGCACTCATGGTGAGGGAATTCTGTAAGCTGGTTGGAAGTATTAAAAATGAAGGCGCAAAACCCGAGAAGAAGTGGCCAACTCTTAGTAGGAAGACAACTCTGGTTTTGGATGCAGTCAGGGCATCGATCAAAAAAGGTTTCGAAGCTGTGGAGATTGTAAGTTGATCATTAGGTATTTGGTTATTGCCATTGCTGTTTGTCACACAGGTTGGATTTCTTCTATAAATTGATGTTTAAGGTTTAAATTGTTGGTGCATCTGGTTTGAACATCCTTAATTATGTGGCTGCATCCAATTAAACAATCCAACTTTTGTTATGAACAATGTTTTATAAACCTATTCAAATAAATGCAATCTCAGTAAAATAATATTATTTTCTCTTGGAGTGTTTTTCTAACTGAGAACTTTCACTTGTGAGCTGGTGATGATATAATGACCTGTCGTCATTGCCACTGTTATCCAATATTTTTCAGAGTAAGGGATACAAACTCAACTCATGAATCCATATAAAATTGCTCAGTGAGGCTGAGGAGTCGTCCGAATTAACGGTCACGATTTTATCCAATGTTAGCTACGTAGTTTATGGGGTTTAAATTGCTTCTACTCTACCCAAATCAATGCTCAATATTACTTCCAAAAAATATATATTATGCTCATACCTCAAGTGAGTAATTTACTTAAAACTCGTCTTATTTAATCTCATTGGCCTTTAACACAAAAACTCGAACTCGTATCATTTCAATGTTTTTTATGAAAATTATATTTTCAAAATTACTCATACCTCTTCAAAACTCTTTCCTCAAAATTCCATTTAAACTCAATGCTCAAACTTATTTAAACTTGGTGCTCATGCTTTTTTAAAACTCAATAAATATGTACAGACTCAATTTAAAATCATACTTTGTTTAATTCATGAAAACTATTCTTATTAACTCAGACTAAATGCATGATAGAACAATGATTATCAACTCAACTAGGGTTCATGTGAGACTAGACATGAACAACAATTCAAGAACAATACTTACACGAATAATCATGATTTCAATAACTAAGGATGGAACTCGAAAATAGGAATCATAACTCATTCAAAAACTCTTAGGGATTAGGATTAGAATCCATTTGAATTCCTTATGATAAAATTTAGATGAAAGGTATGTGGATGGATACAATCTAACGCTATTAGCCTTACATGCTTGGAAGATCAAAACTTTACTCGAAACTCAAAGACCTCATAAGAACCCTTGAACCCTAGATTTTCTCCAACTTGGAACATTGCTCTCAAATAATCTGAGTGTTAATGAAAGTATAGGTATATGAATATTGATAAGGGGCTTACTTTAGTCAAACACATCACGATTTCGATTGGGAAGGGTGAGAAAAGACAAAATTAATCCTCATTAAATACTATCAGAGGTTGCCTGACGTCTATGGTGTAAAAATTCTCTCCTGAAAACTAAGTCCTGGGTCTATGAACATTCATATACAAATCGTAGACTGATTAACGGATCGTCCTGCTATTCAGTACAAAAAGTACATTGCCTATGTTTTTAGGGTTAAAAACCACGAAATCCGATCACGGATCATGGATGAAATTATGGGTCCTAGACTTAGTTCGTAAATGGATCACTGACTTAACTTCAGATTCAAGGACTTGAATTCTGCGAACCCTTTCCTTTTACAGATCATAAATCAAATTACAGCCTATCCTGCTAATTAAGTCGTAGAAAAATTACTAAAATTAGAGGTCTTAAGAGTTGGGATTACGAGGCCTTTCTACAGCTCATAAAAATTTCTTAAGCTAATCGTAGGCCTGTCTCATAGAAGTGATTGAAACTAGTAACTCAAAGGCTTTTATTCCACAAACTCCATCTACGATCCATATAGTTCTATGCATCATAGATATTGTCCGTAAAAAATATTTTTCTCCATAGTTGTGAATATTTTGAACAAGTGATTTAGGGATAAATAAAAACAAAGGGAGTACTCATAATAGTTTACTTAGAAAGTGACTTTCAAGATTTGGATTTCCAAGACTCTGCCTTTGAGCTACGTAAATGTATACTAGAATTAAGGTCAACTTTAATGGACTCCAACAGAAAAATAAGTTTGGTGGGTACGATTTTTGTTTATCATCGATGATTACTTTAATCATAATTAGGATATGTTGGTTTGAGGGTAACTTTAAAAAAATAATAATTGAACTACTAATGATCCCTTAATTATAGGCGATATACGTGTAAAATCATACACATATTTTACCTAGTAGGAATTGCACATAATAGTAGGTTATAAAGTATATTCATCGTAAAAATCAAGCCTAAAATTATATTATTTTGATGAAGATAAGAGAAACAATATAAAACCCTTCGGGTTGGTCAGTAGATGTCTCAAGTTCGAAATCCCTTGTCAGTGAAATCAAACTTGCCTCGTGCGAGTTACCTCTCCTATGTGGTTTGCAAGCTACTGCATAGGAGTGGAGGTTTACCCTATGCGCACCCAAAGGGTAGCGGAAAGAGGCACGTGAGAGAGTCAACATGTATCTTTAATACCACATACATTATGTTTGTGTATAGCAGATACGTGTGAGGAGAGAGGAGAGTGAGAAAGTCTGTATATACCAGATACATGCAAATCACACTTGGATAAAGAGTATCTGGAACAAATTACACTAATTTGGCCTGCATGAATCGGAGATATATATATTTGACAAAGAAAAAATGATACAAAAGATAATTTTCTAAACTTATGTGAGCGAATGTAATTAAAATCTGAACTAATATGATTTGTATGATTTAATTAACTTGCTTTTTATTCTTCAATTAACTCATTTCAAATCATCTAGTTTTAATTCAACCCGCCCATCTAACTTAATCATGCCGTACTTTGTGGAGAGTTCACCATTGGAATTTGAGGTCCAAGTGGATTAATCTAAAAGTTCATGTGTAACCTAAACCACCAAAAAATATGTACTAACTTCAAGAAATTAATTATAGCATAATGAATGACCAAACATGTAAAAGTGCTAACACCAAAAAGAAATTAGTTTTGGGGTTTTGTAAACTCACAAATTTCATAACTTACCTTACCACATGCCCTATTTTCCCTTCTTACAAAGCTGCCGCATGGGCGGACGTGCATACAACATGACCATACACGTCAATTACAATTTAAGATAAATTGTATCTAAGTTAAAATCAAAAAATTACAATTATCAACTTACCGTATCATGTAAATTAAAATTGAATCAAATTATAAATTATAGTCTTTAAAATCAAATAAAATCTTGAATTATTATTAGATTATCGAACTTAAGTCTTTTAAGTCATACCATGTTGTTTCTAGGGGTGGATCCAAGAGAAAGTAAGTTTGTTGAAGTGTAGTTCGATGATTTGACAAACTCTGGGATGAGACCTCATCCAATAGTTGAACTATTGGTGTGTAACTGAAAGTAACAATTATAAATAGTACACTGCCAACAATCACTTCTACGATGCTCGAGTTTTGACAATAGCCTATTGACCAATAAAATTGCTCCATGAAAAGGTGATCATCATATATTAAGCCTTGTCAACATTGGGAAAACATACCCTTGGTACATCATCTCTTTACAACATGACCATACATGTCAATTCCAATTTAAAATAAATTACATCTAACTATAAATCGAACAAATTGTAATTATACCATATAAATTAATATCAAACAAAATTATAAACTATAGTCTTTGAAATCAAACAAAATCTTGAATTGTTATTAGATTATTGCACTTAAGTCTTTTAAGTCGTACCCTATTGTATCTAGGGGTGAATATAGGAGAAAGTAAGTTTATTCACCTAATCAATCCTCTCGATAAAAAAATCTTTTTTGTCAGGATAAACATATATAGATTTTGAATCACATAATAAATATAAGATTACAAGTTGAATCGTTGATTTATTGAGTTCAAAATTCATCCTAATAGTCCAAATTCAAATTTGAGATATCATATTCTTATTTTTCGACTTAATAAAAATCACAATACCATAAGCACCTCCAAAAATATCTAGTCCAAGAAAAACAGACATTCAATAGTTTGACATATTAATATACATATATATATATATATATATATATATATATATATATATATATATATAATTATGTAGGGGGGACATGTATCAACCTCTAGAAATTTCTCTTTTTTTTTATAAATGTATACT
>JAPFFP010000012.1:17044751-17056776 GCA_026153255.1 Solanum medicagineum
TAATGTAAAGATGTGTGTTTGTATCAGTAATAGCGCCTAATCGGCACTAGTCACGGCCCCGGGGTCGGGCTGTGACACCTACATCAGAAACCAGACCTGATTCTCTTACAGAACTCTAGCTTTCCCCTTTTGGAGTTGCTTAACTTGTTCTTGATCTAAAATAATTAACAAATACAAAGAATCAATAATTCTAGCCTAATTTTTTTGGATTATATCAAAATATTAATTTTGACCGACTCCATGATCCAATCACCCAACTAGTACTTTTTCCACTATTAGTTTGAAGTCAAGAATCCTTCTCTAGGATGATTATCATGAATTCTAAGTTCTAAAAATCACATTATAAAATAGGAGAGTAATTGACTTACCTTTAACGTGAGAATGAGTGGAAAACCGGAAGGAATAGCCTTACATCATTCTTTGCCCTATAAAAATGATATTGCAACAAATATAATTTTTTGAGACTTTTTCTCATTTTTGTTTGCGTCAAACCCATCATAGTAGCCCCTACTCACCATAGCGGGAATAATTCTACTATGACGAGTTGCATGAAAATAAAGACTTAGATTTACATTTCAAATCTTCATTTTATAATACATCCTTAAACCTTGATGTTCTAAAGTTATTTCTTTTACACCAAAATTAATTTTGTGAGTTTTACTCGTCTAAATTCAATTCAATAAAGTCGTACAAGTTTCTTATCATCTGAACTATAAACTCAAATGACCAAACTCAAAAATCCAACCCCAATCATTACTGAATTACCTTGGACCTTGCATGACTCAAATTTCATCCAAATCTATCTTAGGCTCAAAATTTTTAAGAACTAATCATGAGTTTTCTAATCAAATTCTTTTTCTATTGCTTCATCCATAATGAGGGTAATATGATTTACACCTTTATCCAAACTTCTTTTTTTTTTTCTAATTTTCCATCCGACACTCAAGATGCATTTTAGGGATAGTCGTATTCAGCTCTACATTAAAATCTTCACTTTTGGAGATAAACCGCATTGTATTATTAAAGACAATAGGAAACAACTTCATTCCTAGATATTCGAATTTAAAATTTATGATTAAAGAATAACGAAATATCTAGTTATCACTCTCCCACAATTTTAAATAGTGACATGGCTTGAGATTGTTTGTGTTAATTACTAAGTTTGGAAATTGCAAAGAATCCAATCTCATTAATCTAAATTGGGAAGGCATGACCATATGATGAAGTTATTGCCTCACTTATAGAACCAAGACGATAAAACATAAAACTTTGGATTTTTACATTTAGAAATGAAAAGAAAATTAAAAAAAACAGCGACAGACAAATTTTATTGCTAAATATTAAAATCTACCACTAATTCTTAATGCTAAAGTTTATAGCTAATTTCAAATTTTTACAAATATTCTGATCTAAAAGAAAATTTTCAATTCAATTTTAATTCTATTAAACAAATTGAAACAAAAAAGTGATTTCTTTTTCATCAAAGCCTGCAATGTACACCATAAGTAGGCAAAACGATGATAAATCAAATATCTGTCTTTTGTTGGAAATTGAGTCATGAAAATATCTGTCTTTTTCTCTATTTTAGTAAAACAGATTTTTTTTTGGTTAATAAAAAACAAATAGTTAGTACTATAAGAATATATTGTTAATTGTTCATTTGGGACGAGTAATTTGATCAGTTTAATTAATACATAAAAATTAAGAGGATTACATAAAGAAACGTATATGGTTTGTTTGAGACATTCATTTTACAAAAATTAATAATGCTTTATTAGAAACATCAAAAAGAATTTATCTTTAATTAAATATCCTGTAATGTTGTTTTAGACCAAAGGAGAATTTAGTACTCCCTCGTTTCTTTAAAATTTTTTTACCTAATATTACATTCATATATATACCATATTTTTCATTATTCCTATCCATTCTCAGAAATTTCAAAAATCTCTTTTTTTCTACTCGAATATATTAATTCAATAATCTTGATACATTATTTAACTCGAATACATTAATTATAATTCTTAAATTATCTCTACATTCAATATATTATGCTTCTAATATTACCTATTGATACTTAAAAATTCTAATTTTTATATCCAAAACTGAATTAATGCATCCGATTTAACATAGTTTAGTATTTTAAGACATATTTTTTCATTATATTGATATGAAAAAAATTACAATTTATAATATTTTTCGTATTATTTTTGAATATCTATTTTTTAAAATATGGAGTTAATATAATTTAATTTAACTTTGAAAATTAGTTAAATTAATTTTTAAAAAACACAAATACAATGACAACTAAAAAAACGAAGAAAGTATTTATATTTAAAACAGAAATTAATAGATAATTAATAAATTGTGGAAGTTATTTGCTTGAGAAGATTATGGATCTTTAATTAGTGGACTTTGAATGTAAATTGTTCAAACTTCAACAATCTTATCTAAACTCGATGACCAGGGAACATGTTCTTTGACCAAACTAAACTACTTTTTAAAAAATCAACATTAATTTACAACACTAAAAAGGTAGAAGACAAAAACTAGAAAATAATATCTTTTAGAACACCAAAAGTTAGAAATTATTGCAAGAAAATCTACAAAGATTGATGTTGGACCATAAATCGACACGCCTCTTGATAATAAATAGTTATCTGCGATATCAGTCGTTTATATCAAATTAATATAATTGAGAACTAATTATATATCATTATTTATTTAATATAATAAAATAAGGTTACATATTGATTGATTCGGTTTAATTCTGAAGTTTATCAATTTGTAAATACGTTAAACCATTATAAAACTATTAAAATATTACCTTATCGATTATTGGATTATCGGTTATTGATAATTGTAGTGTTCAATCGTTAAGATACAAAATTTATTTTTTCAAAAATTACTTAGAAACAAGGTGACAAACAAATGAAGAACCATACACATGAGTTGACAGATTGCATCTTGCTCAAAAGTAAACATCGACACATTGTAAAATAATCAAGAATTTAATTTTAGACGGTTAAAAATAAAAGTATAAAATCTTGAAGGACTTTATATATCAAATCGTACAAATATAATTATTTAATTTACCATCACATTATTGATTAACCCATCAAAAAAAAAACTAAAACCATTAAAAACTGATAACCCAATAATGAAATAGAATTGAAATCATTATCAAGATTGCTAAATCAATAACTCATTATCAATAGGCCAAGAACTTTTTTTCGATTTGAGTTATCGATTTCGATTCAATTTTAAATAGCCCTATAATAAAATATCTGGTATGAATAATTTTTTCTCTTCGCTACTTACATAACATTAAAAATTACTTATCTTACAATTATAGGGGAGGGCGGCTGTTTGTATGAATATGAAATAAAAACAAAAATATCGTATTATTTATATCAAATATTTTACAAAAATAACAAGGAAAAAAAATAATAATCCAGATTTCAAGAAATTGGTCGGTCAAGAAGAAATTGGACTAGGATTTATATTTGTTGGTTGAATAGCCTACATATATATTCTTTGCCTCCAATTTGCCCGGCAAATTATATTAATACATTTAAACTTTTGGAGATTATTTTATATGTTTTTTCAAAGTCAAAAAAGAAAAAATAAGAAGAAAGAATCTTTAAAGAAATTCATTCATGCATGCAAGTTTCATTTATTTTATGTCATATTTTGGGAAGGGATTACATGTCGAAATCAATTTTTTATTAATAAAACGAAAAGATCAGATAATCAATTATTTGAGAAGTCAGATTTATTTTCTTCACATTTTGGATCTTAAAAGTTATTTCGTCTTATTTATCATATTATATAAGAGAGAGTTGAGACTTAACGATTGACGTGCCTTTTCTGCAAGAATATTTTCGGAAAAAAGTAAAAAACAAATTATTCTTTTTTAATTTAATTAATGTGTAATTCTTTCAAAATGATGGGACCTATTCCCTTTAATTTTAAATACATATGCTTCAGGTATAGCTTTATTACTCTGAATGCCGCTAATGTTTATGCAAAATTTAGTAATTACTTTGGGTAGAAAATATTAAGAGTTGATGAAGAAAAATACTTTAATTATGAGCATCATAATGAATTTCTTCACATTAGATTTACGAGGGAAAAAAAAGCTACCACACAATTGTGTGTGTGTATATTTATAAGGAATAATTTAAAATTATCTAATCAACTTAAAATTTGTTAATACTAGTAATGTTTATCAAATATTTATTTTATACTTAATAAAATAATTTAAATATATTTAATTTACATCATTTATAACAATAAATTCATAAAAAAAATATTAAACCTAGAACACAAATATTCCATAATTACTACATATTCAAAACAGCCCTAGCTATTCGGAAACATGCATGCATTATTGTTGAGACACAAAGTCCCATATTGGTGGTTAATGAGATGGGTGGTCTCCTTATAAGGCTTAGGCAATCCTCCTTCTTTTGAGCTAGCTTTTGGGGTGTGAGTTAGTCCTAAAACCTAAAGTTAGGCCTAAAACCTAATTTCATCAATTATTATAAGGTACAATATTAGACAAATATTGATAGTCAAAAGTTGAAAATTATTGCTTAAAATCCTAGAAAGATTATTGATGTTGGACGATAACTTGACATCCCTCCAATATTAAATACCTATCAGTAATATCAGTTGTTTACGTCAAATCAATTGATATAATTTTGTAATATGCCTTCTAATATATTAGAAGGGATAATATTAGACAAAAAAATAACGTGCAGTTGAATGATTGATAGTCAAAGTTGGAAATTATTACTATAAAATCTACAAAGATTGATGTTGGACTATAACTTGCACCCCTCTCGATAGTAAATACATATTAATAATAACAATTGTTTACGTCAAACCAATCGATATAATTTAGTAATGTCTCTTCTAATACATTAGAAAGGACAATATTAGATAAAAAATAACGTGCAGTTGAATGATTAATAATCAAAGTTAAAAATTATTGATATAAAAAATCTACAAAAATTGATGTTGTCGATCGATATAATTTAGTAATATCCCTTAATAATATTAGACAAAGAATAATGTATAGTTAAGTTGTTGATAGTCAAAATTAAAAACTATTGCTACAAAATCTACAAAGATTGATGTTGGACTATAACTTGCACCCCTTCTTAATAATAAACAAGTATTAATAATATCAATTGTTTACGTCAAATCAATATAATTTAAAATGGATTTTATTCCTTTTATAGTGATATAACATTAAAAGTTATTCCAACAATTAGATGGGGAAGTAGTAGGATAGAGGGGATGGAGCACCGACTATACAATATGAATTAAAACAAAAATCTCATATTATTTATATTAAATGGCTTTTCATCTATTTTCACATATTCATTATTTTAAAACTAAAATTTTGCACTTTATTTATTATATTTAAAATATTTAAAAAAAATTATTTTTTTAATTATATTCCTAATGCTAATGGCTTATTTCCCAAATTATTTAGCAAGACTTAATATTAAACCTAGTGTGAGCAAATAGCTATATCAATAACTTATTTTATACATATATTAATTTCAAATATGATAAATAAAATTGAATAGGTAAAAAAATAATTTTAAAAAAATAACAAAAAAATATAAGAAAAAAATAATCCAGATTTCAGGAAATTGGTCGGCTAAGAAGAAATTGTCGGTTGATTGGCCTGCACTTTTATTCTTTGCCTCAAATATACCAGGCAAATTATTAAATTTTTTAAAATAAGTAAATTGTTTAAACCTTAAGAGAATTGTTAAAATTTTATTTTTTATATATTTTTATTTAATTGAATTTTTTGTTATTTATATTTTTTTAGTAGAATAGTTTGGAAAAAAAGAAAAAAAGTAGAAGTGGAAAGTAATCTTTAATTTATATTCCTAAATATTTTACTCAAGGGATATGTCAAATCGCAACAATTCACTCAGAGAGAGTAATAAATTTAAACTTTTGGAGATTATCTATATACTGTTGTACATAGAATTTTTTGTTAGTAATGTCATCTTTTAAAATAAAAAATAATTTTAAAATAAATAAATTGTTGGGCTATATCATATATTAAAAAAAAATAAAGATAAAATTTAATCATATTTTTTTATTTTACGCTTTTCAAACTCCAAACACTCATTTAATGCATCATTTATTTCTAATACAAAATTCAATTAAAGAAGGAATTTTTTTTAAAAAAAATTCAACATATATCTTGAAAAATGAACAATTCAATTATTTGAAAATTCAAAAATCTCTCAACAATTAATTTATTTTGTAACAGAGAGAGTAATAAATAAAATAATATAACACTATATTAAAAAAGAACAAAATATAAACAAAACATAATTCACTTAAACTGCTATTACTTTTTCTCCATGAATTTTCTTTTACTGAAATTTATTCGAAACAATCTCATTATAAATAATAATACTAAATACATTTTTTTATATGGAGTATCAAATGAGCATAACTTATTAACTTAACGTGAAAACCTTTATTCAAGGGGATAAATATCATCACCTCTCTCATGGAATTTCAATCCAACTACATTATTAAAGACAACAAACGATTATAAGCTCTTTTAGGATTAAACTCTCAATCCACCCCTCCCCCCACTATGATAACTCAGAAACTCAAACTCTTAAGCAACAACGTAACTTTGTTGCTCACTTAATCAGTCACCTTTGATCAATTTATTCCTTATAAATATTAACAAGGTGAAGATTCAAATAATTAGCGAAGAGATTCATGTTTACGTTTATCCAATAAACTTCATAAATGAAAGATAACCTCTTCTCTTAGTTAAATTTAGCCCATTAACCGGATTAAACAAGCCCAATGGACAGGAATAGGCCCAACTACCACTAAATTACCTAATCGTACCTCATAATAATAGTATATGCCTATAGCCTTTTATGGCCACTCAAAAGAATTGAGCAATTTTCTATATTTTTCTTGTGTATTAGCCCATAAGTTAT
Organism: Solanum medicagineum; assembly: GCA_026153255.1. Lineage (NCBI taxonomy): Eukaryota > Viridiplantae > Streptophyta > Magnoliopsida > Solanales > Solanaceae > Solanum > Solanum medicagineum. Next base: position 17,051,753 of record JAPFFP010000012.1, read on the forward strand.
TTTGGTGATATAGCTTTCTATTAATTTTTTCGTCAAAACTTTAACATAACCAACTGTAATAATCTGGGAAAGAATTCTTATAGCCTCGTCCTGATCCACACAATTCTTTTTAAGCACTTAGACGCCACTCAACAAGAATTAGGTGAATTTTTCTTTTTCGTATGTGTTAGCCTATGAGTTTTCTGGTGATATCACTTTAGGTTTATTTTCTCCAAAAAAAAACCTTTATGAAATCGTCCTTAATGATCTAGAGAAGAATTCCTATAGCATCGCCCTAATGCACGCGGCTCTTTTAGCGTTTAGAGGTCAATCAACAACAATAACTTACAAATATAGAAAGAGACACTCTTTTGGAAAAGAACAAAGATAAAAGACACTTAAATTAGAAACTCCAAGGTTAAGGTCCGTGAATTTGTTTTCAACTCAAAAGATAATAAAGTGCACCTACTCATTTAAATTTCTGAATACGCCTCTAAATTCATACAATTAATTTAAGTCAAGTGCTATATATACACAAGCACACAATTAAGTATACCACAAATTCTACTTATTAGAAGAATAATTCCCTTAATTAACATATAATTCACTTGGTGCTTATGTAAAAACACAAAAAATCAGCATGGTGGCATGTCATGAGGAGGAGGCAAAATATGTTCTTTTGGTCTGTGTCCATTTTTCACTATAAATACAGTCTGCATTCCCCATGTAAAATGTCTCTCAATATGACAATGCATAAGCCAAACTCCTATAAAAAAAAAAATAATTATTAAATTTGAAATTAACGATGGATACGTTAAATATGACCTATGATAACTAACTTTCTATCCCTGGTAATGTAAAAAAAAATAAAAAATCATAATACTGTCAGTATACATAAGTATAAAATTAAAGACGATATACCTGGATTATCTGCTCGGAATCTAATCGCAATCCAACCATTTTTAGGCACAGCAACATCATTCCTTCTAGGTGGATCAACAAGATTATAATTTTGAGGATCATATTTTTCATCAAAATTACCTAATCCCCAACCAACAACATAAAAATTATAACCATGCAGATGCATTGGATGGTCTAATCCAGCTACCACATTTGTCCCCTGCAACACCAACTCAACCGTGGTATTATACTTCAGTACTTTCACCTCCGTCCCTAACTCAGGCAGTTCAAGCTCTAAAGGCAGGACATCATCAGTATAATTAAAAACATACGGTGGAAAATCCGGAAATCTCCTCCCAAACACGCCCTTGGCGTGATTATAATAATACGCTTCCAGTATATTATACCTTGGTGGTGTGACGAAACTTATGTTGTTCATACTAGCTGCTAATCGCGTCCCGTTTGGTCCTTGACATGTACTACTACTACTACCACTACCACTGCCATTTTTTGGGCATGGAAATAAGTTGACTGAGACAGTTGACATCAACCTTGTTTTCACTTTAACTGGGACGGTTATCGGGTGGTGTATCGAAGCTAAACTTTTTAGACTACCACTAAAATTTACTGCTGAAGGGGTATCATAGTAAGAAGGTAAATAAGGAAGTGAAATAATTGAATTGTAATTTTTTTTATATGTTACTATGGCTGTGGTGGTTGTGTTATCAAATTGGACATTTGTACCATTTGTATATGCTCTAGCAGCCATATAATAAAAATTATTTGGTTTTTTTTTATTGGCTTTTAATAGACAATCAAGTGTTTGTCCAGGACTTATGGCTATAAAATCTCTTGTTAATGGTTTTGTGTAACTTCCATCTGTTCCAACAACTGTTAATTTGTGATTTTTAATTGCAAAAAAAAGAATTTCATTCATTGCAGCATTTATAATCCTTAGTAGATAAGTTTTTCCATATTTAACTTCTAGCTTGAAAGTTCCTGCCCAAAAAAATTGAAAAAAAAAAATGGAATGAGGAAAGGTAAGGAAAATGTAATTAAAAAAAGAAAAAAGAAAGAAAGAAGTTACATTATAGTCTAATTTCTTCGTTCGTTTTTAGTTGTCATGTTGTATTTGTTGAGAGCCAACTAGGTTATATTTTCAAAATTGAATTAGATATTTTAAAAGAAAAATTTAGATATTCAAAACTATGCGAAAAGTACTATGAATTTATCATTGGAAAGTGCATTAACATAAATACGGTAGTAAGAAGTGGCAAAAAGTAGATTGTCCTTAACTAGCGCTTCCATACAATAATTCAACCAAAGGTGATCCTGTTACAGGAATAGCGCCAGGGACACTAGTTCATATCTTTTGACTTTCGAAATGAAAACCATAACAACTAAAAAAGAACGAAAGAACTATGTATTAAGTAAACTTTACCCATTATTGCACATATTATATTTTTGTTTTCGAGATTACAAATTTCACTATATTTTTTGTTGTTGATTACCTTACACTATAAAAAATTCTTTAAACTCTTCAATATAATATAACATGTCAAATAAGTTGCTAATTAATCCCACTTTTAAGGGATGGTCATATGTAATTATCCTTTGAGGGATTCATAATCAAATGTTTCACTATCTTGGAAAAAAGATGAGTTCAAAGCAAATAACAATTATATTATACATCTAAGTTTCCCCCAGCCCTCTTATAGTAATTAATGGGGTACCTACCATGATTTGAACATGGGTAAAGATCACCAGGCTGACCATTAATCATAAAAGCATCAGAATTCTTTGGCTGACCTCCTGACCTAACAAAGTCCTTTAAAACATCCTCAATACTATCCTTCCACCACTCACCTAAAAAGAAAAAATAAAATTTTAATTTAAAAGAAATGGATCAGATTATCATAATAATTGTAAAATATTTTACCTAAAATAATTGGTATTTGGGCATGAGGCTTAGGGAAAGGATAGATGGTACCAGGCTTGGGATAAACAATGATAGCACCATGAACGGTGGCACGTGCCCATGCACTGTGCGCGTGCCACCAAAGAGTTCCTTCTTCATCAGAAAGTATGACTTTTTGCCTGAATCTGGATCCCGGTTGAATTGGACATTGGGTGATGTATTCAGGGCCATCAGACCACGGATTTCGCGGTTGTTTCACTCCATGCCTGATGTTATTTGTTCGACTTTAGTGGTAAATTGAAACTTGGAGTTTACGATACAGGTTCAACAGACTTACCAATGAATACTGATATTGTACTTGCTTTTGTTATAAACATGAACAATAACAGTAGATCCTTTGTGGGCATAAAGGGTCGGCCCAGGAAACTTGCCATTCACGGTAAGAATTCTCTTCGATTTGCAAAGCCTTTTGATCGAAGCTTCTTTAATCTACGTTAAATTTATGTGCGTACTAATAACTTAAAATATCTAAAATTTCGAATCAATAGAACAAAACTTCAATATGTTTAATTGAAGACTACTTACAATGAAATGATAGTCCTTGGCAAATGCTAAGTTGGCAAAAAGTATTATGAAACACAAAGTATATATTTTCATAACTATATCTTTTCGTGGACTCAAATTATAATTATAATTTTCTGAATGGTAGTCTCTTCATCGACGAATTTATAATGGTGGTGGGAGTAATTAAATTAAAAAAGTAATTAATTGTAAGGTAGACAACAAATTAAAGGATTAATTAAATGTTGTACACTACAAATAGTATCAAGAAAATGTTAAGGTCTTTATGTATAATGAATTGTTAGGACTATGCCTTAGTATAGAAAAAATTACATTTTATTAGTTGAAGAATTTTGAAACATGTTCGAAATAAGCACAATTTTTAAAATTATTGAAATTGGTTAAATTGGTTCTTCCTCTTTCTTTCAATTTCACCATTAATGGCTCCACCTCCTTCTCCTCCTTTTGCGTTTTCTTCTTCTACACGTTTTTCTTTCTTTCTTTTCTTAAAAAGAATCAACGTACTTTAGACATGAATTGTTCCAAACGAATTATGTATCAAAAACTTGAAATATTGAGAGGATTTTATATGTAAAATTTGAGATTGTTTGTAGGTGATTTTGAGTTGATCGTGATTGAATAGTCAATATATACTCATGTATACTCTGTGTATATCTCTCATATAGTTAAGTTATGTTCAGTTTTTTGAGTGCATCATAATGTACAGTTAGTGTATACGTTATGTATAGGTAAGCTATATTGATAGTCAATATGAATTTTTTTTAAAATAATTTTTTGGCTATTTTTTATGTGAATAAAACATGACTATATTTATTGTAAACTAATTATGTTGTTGTATATGTTTAAAACTATCCCTTTTTTTGTTTATTAGTTTCTTGATAGATCACTCATATGTATAAAATAAATTTGACAATACAAATACAGAGATTGAATGTAAGCTGATAAGTCTTTTTGAAATTGATGGCCTGCATGCATTTATCACAATAAGGGACCAGGTCCCTTTATACAAATTAGTAAATGCATAAAATAAACAGCTCGGAGATTTTTACGTGAAAAAAATTCTTATTCAAGGAAGAAACGATCTGTCATGTTCGGAACCTACACCTTGGATGTGGTCGGCACTCAAAAAGCTATTCCTGGTCCCAAGCTAACTACTTGGCCTGACTAACTTACTCAGCGGAAGACATTAATACCGTAATGAACTAGAATGGGCTCAAAGTTCATGAACTTAAAGATACAATGGTAAGGTATACAACTTAACTCCAAATCTTTCAAAACAATTTCAAAGAAATAACTTGGTATAATATCTTTCTAGTCTACAAAACCTCTAAAGTACTGACTCTGAATAAGGCATTGGAGTAGGTTCATAGATTCCTCAACAAAAATAAATACAAAGAAATGAAGACTCCCGAGCTCCTCTAGATGCTAACAGGCCTCACCGACCGCTGATGGGGAGTGTCCTACTGAACATCTGCTATATAGACACCTGCATCTGCATCATGATACGGTGCAGCGCCAAAGGCATCAGTACGTGGAATGTACGGTACATAAGATGGCCAAAAATTGCTAAAGATAGAATACTTGCTTGAAAACTGCACCTGGAGATAGCTTAACTAACAAAAATATATCATGCATATGAAATATA
>JAPFFP010000012.1:17056876-17086329 GCA_026153255.1 Solanum medicagineum
GCTTCTTTCATTTGTGAAGTAGCAGTTAGTCAATGCAACTTTTGACGCTCCTCAGGGGTCATCTGGAAACAGCCGCTTTATGTTTTTAAACATAGGGGTTAGGCTTCGTACATCCGACCCCCCCTCACCCTGCAATGAGCGGGAGCCTTTTGAGGCACTGGGGTATGTTGATGATGATGATGGAGTTTCTATAACCGACAACCATCATTATGAACTTTGTGATGATACAATGTCTTGCCCACGCTACCAGAGCCGTCCCATACTTTGCTGGGGTAGGGGACGAAGAACTAGGGGAGTGGATCCATCCCAAAACTGGTGCAATCTCAGTGGCAAGTGAAGAGTTGTACTTTGTTACGACCCTATCCTATGCTGGCTACATAGTTTATGAGTCCAAGTAATTAATTCTACTCTCACTCATATCGTTGCTCAATACTACTCCCAAAAATGATTTTTATATAACTCATAACTTTAAAGAATATGAATTCTTAAAATTTGATCTTTTGGGGATTTAGCCCAACTTACTACTTAACTTTCTCATCTGAATTCTTTAGTTTGACTGAAAACTAATATCTTCTCAAATATTCTTAAACATATAAGTTACTCAGCTAAATGCAAAAACAATTCAAGAAAAATGATTATTAAACTTATCTCAAAACTATAAGCTTTATGAGTGTTCATGAAACCCATATGAAATTTACAGAAACTCATTCATGGCTATAAGTCTTGGTATCAATACTTTAAATAACAAGTAAAGAATCAAGAATCATAATATTTTATCAAGAATATATACGTACAAATGGAAATTTAATAAACTTCATAGAATTACATGAATTTGATCTCAACTAGTACTTGAAACTTCTTGGATGAAGACTAACGTATGATTTCTAAAATATTCACAAAAATAGTTCTTAGAGTAGCCTTACATATTGGGGGAAAGAATTCTTGAAGAGTTGAAGGAATTTTTGAGCCTTAAGTACTGTTCTTGATTTTTACGCTTGAGTTTCTTGAGAGCTTTCTGAAAGAATGAGAGTGAATTCTATGCGTTTAGGGCTTAAATTAGAGTTAAAAACAACTAGTTTATGATTATGGGGTGTGAAAAGGTTGAAACTACCCTTCCCAATTAAAAGAGAAAAAAACAACTCAATTTTGTATTGGTGTATGTCGCGCACCAGTGTTAAATCACTGGTTTTTGCAAGTTTTCAAACTTCGTCGAAATTTCAAAAAAAATAAGTGTGATTCCGCAGCGCTAGCGCGTCACGGAAGGGGCGCGAAAAGCTCACTGTTTTGCAATTTTTTGGATAAATTTGATTCGATCGCGTGTAAATCGAGTCGAGACCATTTTCCGACTCAATATTTTGTACTAATGCAAATTCGATCTCGGATTTACAAACAGAGCATGGGAAGATGCGTTACACGCAAGGTCAATTCAAGGGATAGTTTAGTCTTTTCATCGAGTGTTACACGATCACGATCTGATTTCCAAGATTTAAGAATGCTGCCACTATCTTCAAAGAGCAAAAATATTAACTACATCCCTTTGCAATCTATTGATTAACCCCTTACTCCCTTTTCCCCCAACAAGAACAATGAAATCTTCTCAATCTAAGCAACAACTAAGCTGCCTATAACCAACTAGCACATATAAGTTTAGACTCCACACTCCTATCTTGCTAACTCTAGCAACAAATTAGGTAAAAGAAAGAGTTCAAGATCACAAGATCAGGTTCCTTTATAGATCAGCACCTAGTTTACATTCAAGCATGTAGAATATACACTTAAAAATAGTTAAATAAGATGATTGAAAATGCAAAAGTCATGGCTATTTTTCAGTCGTACTTCTCAAGGAATAGTTTTTCGACTGTGGAAGATGATCTTCCAATTCATCACACGTTTAACATATATGCACTCCCGGCAACCACACCCTTGAACCACATGAACGTGAAATTATTCTATCGGCCAATGAGCTTGCTATACAGCTACACTCATGCACTAACCAAAGTTTTATTACTGGCAGTGTACTATACTATGCCAAATGTCATTTTCAGTTGTGGACCAAGTACATCTGTCTATGTATAGAATGATATCAGATTTGATTCTACAACTTTGTCAAATCATCAAAATTTCAATATAATAATTTTTCTCCTTTTTGATAATGGCAAATCTTTAACTAGTATGCCACAAATCAAAGCCCTTATTAGCAACACAATTCCCCCTTTATCAAGTTCTTCTCAGGATTCCCTTCTCAACTAAGCCATGCATCTCTCAAAAGAACTCATAATACAACCATGTAGGTCAAGCATGTCGTAAAGAGATTTTTTTTTTTTAATAATAGGGTCAGATAAAATTTGAACTCAATAATTTCATCTACTTTGATATCATGTGATATATGTAACCATTGTAAGTTGTGACTTACATGGTATTATTTGGTTTATCACAAAAATTCACTGATTTCTAACGCAAACAATTGAAATTAGGTTAGTCGATAACATTTTCAATGAACTTTTTTTAGGAAATTTATTACAGATAAGTTCTCAAGTTGTAACGAAATGTCTAAGAGAAATTAATGAAATCTTAATGGTGAAAGCTTTTTTAGAATTAAACTCATTTCATTTTTGAAACTACGCATTGATATTTACTATTTATTGTAATTTTAATAAATTTACACATAATTAAATTTATGTTCCGTATGAAAGCATACTCCAAACACTGCATTTAACTCGACTTCGACCGACGATATATCCAATAGCCATTTATGAACTGTGTGTTTTTGTCAATTATATTAAGATTATTTTTCAAAGTTACTTATAAGAATAAAAATAAATTGTATAAATAAAGAATTTTTAAATTCATATGTAATTTCCGTTTTAAGAAAGTCAACTGTTAAAAAGAATTTCTCCCTTTGGAATTTTCCTTTTTTTATGTTTACGTAAATAAGATTCATTTATCTTTTTCATTCTTTGCTCATCTTATAATAGACTCTCATAATTACTATTAATTGTTTTAGAAATGTTTCTATGTATTTTTTTTTGCTAGATTTGGAATTATTTATAAATCTTATTCATACACCATCAAAGGACGTAATATAGTAAATGGAGATGTTTCGTTCTTAACCAGAAATTTTAGGTTTGAACTTGGAGTATGAGATTTTTCTCCTAATAAAGTTCTATGCAATACAAATCCTGAATAATCAAACTTCAATGGACATCAAATTTTTAACGAAACAAAAAAATAATCTAGCCACTCTTTGTTTATCTTATACTAATAGAAATAACTTACTGAAAAAACTCTTAATAATGCATGAATACACAAAGTCAATGAGTATTTATTGGTAGTAGAAAAATACAAAGGATGCATTGAATATTTTTACCATTTAGTGCTCTATCTATCATAATTTACTTTCTATGCGACTCGCGGTGGAGCCAACATTTTTATCAAGGATATTGTTGGGACAAAAAGTCCCACATTGGTGGTTAATAAGATGGGTGAACTCCTTATAAGGCTAAGGCAATCCTCCTCCCTTTGAGCTAGCTTTTGGGGTGTGAGTCAGGCCCAAGACCTAATTTCATCAGATATCTATATCTTAGAACATGGATGAATGATTTTCGTATATCAAAATATTTATATTTAATATATATATTCGAAAAAATTCTGATAAAAAAGTATTTACGTGACCATCCTTGGGTGAATATAACTTCGTCTCTAACAACTTATACAAGTATGATTAAATAAATTATCTAGATTTCAAACTTTCAATTAATATTTTATGGATTTCATGTGTGAATTAAGTTATTAAGAAAATATAAGGGAATATTCCTAATATATACCCAAGGATTTTCTTTAAGCAATCGTTTGGCCATAGATTTTAAATACTTCTGAAAAATTAAATTTAAATAAAGTTTAATTTGAATTGAAGTTATAACATATATTTAATTATAATTTTTGGAATATGAAATATAACTTATATTTATAATTTTTGAAAATTATTAAAAATTACTCATAAGTTTGATATAAAATATTAGTGTCATTTATATAATATGTATCCACAGGATATATAGAACGATATTCAATAAAAACTTTAATAACAAAGGTATCGACTATTAAATTCGTCAATTATAATTAATTATGAATGTGCATTCATGCAAATAATAAATAATAATATCGATAGTAGCCAGATATTCTTTCTAAGGTTTTAAAGTCATTTTTTTATTTTTCAATTTTGTGCTCAAATAATTACACGTAAATTAGAACAAAAAAAAGAGAAAGAAAAACTCCAATTCTTAGGCGTTGGATCGTGAAAAAAAAAACTTACCAAAAAAAATTTTGAGTATTTTCTTTTTCAAATATTAAATACAACTTTAAATTATATACGAAATTTTCAAGGCCAAATATTTATTTATTATTTTGAATAAAGTGAAAAAAAGGAAAAAATTAAAAAATTCACATATTTTCACACGTGTCAACTCCTGATCCCCATAAACCATTAGATAAGAGGCCATCGTTCACCGGGAATAAAAGATAATGTTATCCCTTCGTCACCGTTCGATCATTACTTCAGCTTTAATCTCATCCGTCCATGACCCTCCATAATCCCTTTTCTCATTTCTCACTCTCAAATCACTACTCTCCTCTCTCTCTCTTTTCTCGACCGTAGAGATTTGATTTTCATCCATGGCGGCTTTACAGCAAACTCCGATCACTTTCCAATCCCGATCACCGCCACCGAGTCAACTCATCAACGGACCAATCGCAAAGCTCTCCTTCTCCGGCGGCCTCAAGCTCCCCAAACTCACCATCAAACTCCGTTCCAAACGCATCTCCCGCCGCGGCGGCGGTGCTCTCGGAGCAAAAATGTCAGCTTCTGCCGCCGGTAGCTACGCGAACGCTCTCGCTGACGTAGCTAAATCCAACGAAACCCTAGAACAAACCAGCGCCGATCTCGAAAAGCTCGAGCAGATCTTCGCCGACGAGGCGGTTTACAACTTCTTCGTAAGCCCGATCGTTGCTGAAGAGAAGAAACGCGAGCTCGTAGACGAGATCGTTTCATCCACAGGCATCCAACCACACGTTGCTAACTTCCTCAACATCCTTGTTGACATGAAGCGAGTTGAATTGATCAAAGACATTGTTAAGGAATTCGAGAAAGTGTACAATACATTGACTGATACTGAACTTGCTGTAGTGACTTCAGTGGTGACACTGGAATCACAACACTTAGCACAGATCGCAAAAGGAGTTCAACGATTAACCGGAGCGAAAAATGTGAGGATCAAAACGGTGATTGATGAATCTCTTGTTGCTGGATTTACAATAAGGTATGGAAATTCAGGATCTAAATTGATTGATATGAGTGTGAAGAAACAACTTGAAGATATTGCTGCTCAGCTTGAAATTGGGGATATTCAATTAGCTGTATAATTTTGATTAATTAATTGTTATGTTTTTAAAAATTATAAATAATTTTTTTTTCAGTGATTAATTTTGTAATATGTATAATTTGCCGAAATACAGTTCTAAATTTTTGGATGAATATAAATTAGTTGTTGCATGCAAATTCAGATTGGATTGAGCAGTAGTTTGAATTTTTTTTACATCATCCATGTATGATCAAATGTATTGAGAAGCAATTGTTGCAAGTTCTTATGAGTCTCAAATCAAATTTTGGTCTTCTGATTGTGACTTAATTTATCTAATTTTTACAAATTTTGGATCCCAATACATGCATTTCTCAATAATAATAATGTGGCCCGGATGAAGTGAAAGCTTGTCTCTAGAATTTCATGTGATAAAACAAATCATCGAGACTTAAAAATAAGTTTCTACAAAATGGTGGTTAGACCATTCTTGTTGCATGGAGTGAAGTGTTGGTCAGTCAAGCACTTGCATGTGGAAATGCATATGTTAAGATGGATATTTGGACATACGAGAAGTGATAAGAATGAGGAATGAAGTTATTCAAGAGAAAGAGAGATAAGGGAAGCTAGGCTGAGAGGATTTGCAAGAGAGATAAGGGAAGCTAGACTGAGAGGATTCGCACATGTGCAAAGGAGAGGAGGTGCCCTGATGCCCCAGTGAGGAAGTGCGCTGATGCCCATTGTTAGAGATTTGCGGAGGGGTAGAGGCAGGTCTAGAAGTATTAGGGGGAGGTGATTAGACACAATATGACACAATTTCATATAATTGAGAACATGACTCTAGTCAGGAAGGACGGAGGTTATCTATTAGAGTAGCGGGATAAGACGTAGAGGGTGTCTTGCCATGCAAAAATTTAGGCTTGGTAGTGTCTATGGTAGTACTAGTCCGAATCTTTACGTGTCTATCAGTATTTTACTATTGTTAGCATGTAGATTTTTCTTTTTCATTATTTTCTTTTCATTTTATTTGGGTTTGATGCATTTAAGTTGAGGGCTTTTTGCTAAACAATCTCTGTATCTCATGAAGGTAATGGTAAAATCTACGTATAGTATTTTTTTCCTAAATCCTTTGTAATTAGATTTTACTTAGTTATTGTTATTATTATGAACTATTAAATTTTGTTATCACTCCTAAACAGATGAACAACATATTTTTATACTAAACAATAATAAGAATGAAAACACAAACCTAAGTAATTTCATAATCAAACTAAAATCGAAAAGCTAAATTGAGACATGAATTCCGAGTCAAGTTATGACTTAAGCAATGTTCTAAATCATGATTTTGATTTACAATAGATAAACTTGAATGAGCTTTTATTCCTAGTTTTAACTTTGCCCTTTTTAAAGCACTCTGATAGAAGAGTGTTCTGATATTTTTTTTTTTCTAAATTACATATATCAAGATTGTTATATCATATTAAATGCGATGTAAAAATAATATTTTCATGTATTTTCTTTTGCTAGTATTCTATGAAATTGATATGTCCCTTTATTACAAATTTATTTTACTAAATTATTCTTGTTAATGGTTATTAAAGTTGTAGCTCAAATGAATTTGATGAGTATGAGTACTTAATCTAAGGCAAAATATATTTAAGTAAGCCTCCTTCACTACATTAGGTTGGCACGAGATAAAAAAACGTCAAATTTGATGACTGAGGGTAAGACATAGTAAGGATATATTATGAAGATGTTGTAATATATGTCGGGAAGATCTCTATTTATTGTGTACGTTGCGTAAGAAAAGATTTAACTAACGAAAATATAAACTCTTTTGAAAGTCAATAATGCGTCGTCTTGTTGTAGGTCTTCTTCAACTACATTGAACAAATTAGAATGCCTGCAATTACTTTCTGCATTTGCTAGTTCAACATTCTCAATTTTTATTTCCTGCAAGCATGAAAATAATATTGGATTGAGACTTTTTTTTCAGTCGATCTAAAGTTAAATAAGAAAGAAAGATAGTTTAGAATGAAATTATTTTTGACTTAAAAGACAAAGAAATGCAATAAAGGTGAGATCGTATAAAATGAAATATTATTAAAAAAAATTTCAATTTGTTCTTTCGTTGCTATGGTTGGTGATGAGCTTGCTTTGGAGAAAAATTATATTAGTAATTAGAAGTTACAATTTTGAAAATATAGTACTTATTAATCAATATTTAATATAGCAAAAGAAAAAACAAATCTCTCTTAATCTATTAAAATAGCCGATGAGTAAAAACAAACAAACAAACAGACAGAATGAAATATGATAATAATGATATAGTGAATCTCAAAATTGCTTATACCAAAAATAAAAATCCAACCAAATATAAGATGAAATGATGGGATAATCATACGAAACTACAGTATTACAAAAACTCTTTCAAAAATTCAATAAGTCGTGCATCTCCTTTTTCTTCTATGTATCTTCCAATCTCCCTTCCTTTTTTTTTGATGAACAATTCAATCACTAAAGTTTCAAAATATGATTTAAAAATTTAATGTATCGCAAACGTAAATTATTTTGAGTGAAAATATATCAAAAGATTCAAAAAATTGATATACAGTCATACCTTAAATTTAGGATTATTTAGAGGAGGTTTTGAGTTGGTTGGGATATGTATACTTCATATATAATTAAGCAATGTTCAGCTTTTTGAATGTATCATAATGTATAGTCAGTGTATAACTCATGGATATGTGAAGTATATGGTATAGTCAATATATACTTTTTATAATTTCTTACTTTTTTTATATAAATAAAATATGAAAAAAAAAATATCCCTACCTTACATATATATCATAAGTGAAGTTGAGAGAAGCAAAGAGATTACTTCCGATGGATCGTACAATTCAAGATAAAAATAATTTTAAAAAATATATAATTAAAGTACAATAAATATCAGATAACAACAAAATAGTACTACAAATGAATTATATAAAATACTCCCTTCATCTTATTTTATGTGTCACTCTTTAATTTGACATAATTTTTTGTTTAACTTTAATTTAATATAGCATTTAAAAAAAAAGAAATTTTTTAAAATTTCTAATTTAAAATAATTCTCAAATATTTGTCTGCCTGAAAATCATTTCATTAAAGGTAAAAAAAAAATTTCGAAATTAAATTATTTTTAATTAAAATAAAATGACATTCTTTTTAATATAAATAAAAAAAAAATCACATAAAAATACGATGAAAGAAGCAATAGATAGTCACTAAAATCGAACAAGATCTAAATAGTACTACGACTACCGGTAAGGGCTACAAGACAAAGCATTAATCAATATCCACACATTACTATTTGTTAACCTTCCAAATTGGTCATAACCAACCTCTCATATCTTTACAAAAAATATTTATATATCTTCACATTGCATATTCAAACTATCTCAGACTCGTTTCGAGCATCTCACTAATACCATCACCACCAACACATAAATAAATAGCCCTCAAAATCTGACCAATTGGTTAGGGGGAATTTGGCGGCTATTAATTATATAGTATGAAACGGATGAAGTAATAATTATCCACATTTTTAGTTTTACACAGTTTTCTTTACCTATAAATCCCTTTCTTTCTTATTTTTCCTTTTGCGACACAACTTTCCATTTATGAATTTCTCATCAACTAACTCTGAAAGCTAAAAACCCAGTTCCCAATTTCCCCCAAATTTGTAGATAGAATTTTTCAGTTTTGATCCCAAAAAAAAATAAAAATTTAATCTTTTTTAAGCTTTCTTTCTCCTCCATCACACCAGGTAAATGTTACTACTATCTTTTAACCTTTTGTTGTTGTTATTGTTGATAAATGTGAGAAATTTTAGTATTTTTAGCTGATTTTTGTTTGGGTGCTTACTATGTTTTTTGAGGAATTTCAGAATTTAATGGTTCTTGTTTTTCTTTTTTGGACCCTTTTAAGGTGCAGAGTTCATTCTCATTTCTTGATTTGTTTTTGAATGTATTTAGTTTGTAATTCAATCGGTTAATCGATTTAAGGATTCGATTCTAAACAAGTTGAGATCGGTTATATTCAATTATCTGTATCTGTTCCGCTTTGGGGCGTAGTGGTACATTCAGGATTTTCACTAAGGGGGGTCGGAAAATAAAAATGTGAACTTTGAATCGTTAACTACTGATTCAAGCTCTAATCTTATGTTAGGAGGTTTGAAAAACTCTATATATACATGAAAGATTTAAGATATCTTATATATATTGAGTAACTTTTTGGCTAAGGGGGCTCAAGTAAACCCCTTGCTAACCTCTAGATCCGTCCATCTGTGGCGGAGCTAGAGGTGTTGGGGGTTTGGGTGGTGGTGGTGGGGAGTTTCTTACAAGCTTGCTTTGCTTGCGAATCACATTGTATGTACAAGGTCAATTTTTAATAATGTATATATAGTAGATGATGAACTTTCGTGGTAAAAATCTTGCCTTTGCCTCTAATTATGCTCTACTTAGGTATATTCCTCTCCTAGCTGATGTGTTATTGGTGGGAACAAATATCTAACTAATAAATAGTATGATAGAAAGATTGGTGGAAACGTTTTTTTTTTCTCTCTTTTCGATAAATGTTAAATCTTTAAACTATCTTATCTTGTTTGGGATATATGTGAAACCTTAATAGGAGTACTATCTTATTTTTTGGCTGATCTTTGTGTGGGGTTTAGTATGTTTTTGCAAACAACTCGGAATTTAAATTTCCCTTCTTGATCGATTTGAAGTACATACATACTTCCTTCTCATATCTCAGAATTTTTGAAATACTTACTGTATCAAAACCGAGTCTTTTCTATTATAGCTGTCTTCTCCCTTCTTCATTGCACAAGGTGAAAACTTTAATAATGTCTTACTTCTGGCTGATTTTGTATCCAGTTATTTACTGTATTAGTAAGTTTCTAGCAATTTAGAATTTAAAAAAGTTCACGCCTGATCAGTTTGAAGTACATACCTCATTTTCAATTCTTGGTACTTTTGAAGTGCTTGATGTATTCTTCCTCCTCCTGTGCTGTTGATGTTATCAACTACGAGTCAACTACGTTGGAGTTGGCTATATGAATCATCTATATCCATTGTGCTCTATTTGGGCCTATCTGTTCCAAGATAAAGTATAGTAAGAAGGAATAAATTGATAGACTCTTAGAGAGTGAGACTGTTGGGAAGTTTGATTGAGTAATATGATGAGCTAAGATATGTGTTGCATTCACATGACGGTTGTTGTCCTTTGTATTCTTCTTCTTGTAGGTGATTAGAAAATAAGAAGATTTAAAGGGGTACATTTTTAAAAGCTCAATTCTTTTAATCGAAGTTTTTATTGAATCAGGTCCGATCTGCACATCATTTTATATTTTCTATTATCACTAGTTTCCGAAATTAGCTAATTGAGGAGCTGAAATCTAACAAAAGCACATTTATCGTCTCTCCTCTTCCCATTTAACTTGTAGTAAAGTTGTTGATGTGAATCTCTAGCTAATATTTATCTTGGAAATCCCTGTGAACTTGCTATTGATTGATGAATGGGTTGTTCTGAGGTTGTGATCTTGGTGGGTTGTCATACTGTAGATAAACAATCTCTGCGAGGATTGCCACGGATTCAATGAATAGCACTGATCATGCGCCAGAAACACGAACACTTAAAATCAAGGCATTCTTTGAATCAGCTCCACCACTAAAAGATGCTGCTGAAATAGAGACAAAATTGATGGAATTTGTCGATCGGAATTCATCATCAGGTAAATTTGCTTCTACTCAGCTCTCATATTGTTTCAATTTCCTTTACAGAATCTGGACAAATGACAATGCCATGGACTTTTATTTTGACTTTGTTTTTATCGTCATGTTCAGAGAATG
Source organism: Solanum medicagineum (assembly GCA_026153255.1). Lineage (NCBI taxonomy): Eukaryota > Viridiplantae > Streptophyta > Magnoliopsida > Solanales > Solanaceae > Solanum > Solanum medicagineum. The sequence continues at coordinate 17,068,122 of JAPFFP010000012.1, forward strand.
GAAAAGCAAACAGAGTGGTGTGTGTGACTTCTGGCGGTACAACTGTTCCTCTGGAAAAGCGATGTGTTCGTTATATTGACAACTTCAGTTCCGGTCATAGAGGATCTGCTTCCACGGAGTACATCATGAAACACCATACTTAAATTTCTATTACTCATTTGGTTCATGTAACGTCTTATATTCAAATTAAACTGGAATTGCAGGTACTTTTTGAAGGCTGGTTATTCTGTCATCTTTCTTTATCGTAGGTTTGTATCAAATGCATCGCTATGTATTACCATTATCCTGATTACGATTCTTCCCTTTGAAATAGTATATGCTCATGACTGGATTTTTAAGGCCATGAAACTCTACGTATGCAGGGGAACCTGCCAGCCATTTTGCAGATCACTTCCTGAGGATCCATTGCTCGAGTGTTTTACTGCAACTGATGATTCAAGTATTCAAGGTCTGTTATCTTTTCATTTATGTCCAACTAAGTTGCGTGAACTCTTCACTTTCGATGCCGCTTTCGTGTCAGATTTTCCAAAAATAAGGATGCACTATTTTTGGAGAATCCAACGCACACACATTAACATTTTTGAAGAGTCGGAGCAACATAGATGTCCAATACAAATAACAAAGGTTTTTTATTTTAGCGGACATCCACGCGTTCTTGATTCCTAGTAGCATAGAACTGCAGAGTCAATTTAAGAAAATATTCCATATTGAATATATAGGCTCATACTGACAATATCCAATTGCCCAATAGTTTTTCATCCTTCACATTATAGAGGTACGGAATACCTAATAAAATAGATGGGAGAAATATAATAATGTAACAGAATTCGGAAAGTACCTTCTGTTCATATCGATCTTCCTAATTTCCTTTATATTGACGTTGTCCATCCCCAGGATTGTTAGGTGTTACATCGGGTGGTTGCCGGGGATATTTTATCTCTGTTGCTTGGAATATGTTGAACCTATTTGACGTTGTTGGCCATGTTATGCTTTTCAGTGGACCCATCGCACGCTGAAGTGGTGAAGAGAGCCATTACTGAAAATCGTTCTGTAAGGATTTTAATCAATTATTCATTTAAAAAATTCACTTACATTTGACGATAATTAACTTAAAAATTTTTAATTGCAGGCAATTAGTGGCGGCTTCCTTCTGAAATTACCGTTTACAACAATTTTTGAATATTTGCAGGTCATTTTCAGTAGTTCCTTTATTGTATGATAAGTAGGTTATGTTCAGTAGATTGGTGCAAATCTATTTCGTGTATTTTTAATTCTAAAAACTTCTACTTTGAGAAGCAACGTGCTCCAACTCTGATATGTTGTATGAATGCTTGTGTTAAGCAGCTTCTTCGGATGATAGCTCTGTCTTTAAGAAGCCTTGGTCCTAGTGCTATGTTTTATCTTGCAGCTGCAGTTTCGGACTTCTATGTACCATGGGAGAGCATGGTAATCATTTATTTCTCTTGCATTGTTTTGGTTGAATTTGCTGTTCGATCATTGTGAATTTCTGTTTTTTTCTCTCTCGTCTTCTGTCCTCTTTGTTCCAATACCAGAAATAGTAATGTACATAACAATAACAACTACACCTCAATTGCGAGCTAGTCAGAATCGGGCGTATGAATCCTTGATATAATATTTCAATACTCTGTACTTAATTATCTAACACTAAGGTTCTCTTCTAGTTGGCATCATCATTCTGACGAGGGTCTTCCGTAAACAGTCTCTCTATCTCTATGAGGTAGTGGCAAGGTCTGCCTGCATTTTACCCTCCCCAGACCCCACTTGTGGGATTCCACTGGGTATGTTGTTATTGCTAAATCTGTCTGGATTCGAAGATATTCTAAATATGTTGAGGAGCTTTCTCCAGGTGATTTTAGGTCTACCTCTTCCTCTTTTAACACCTTCAATCTTCCTGTATTCACGTCCTTGAGGCTTGGCCTATACAACATGTGGCCAAACTATTTCAAACGTTAAACTCTTATTTTGTCTTCTATATGTGCTACTTGCACCTTCTAATGAATGTGATCAATTTTTGTCTTATCTAATCTTGTACGATTGCACATCCATCTTTAACCCCTACAACACTCATCTTATGGATATGTTGGGCCTTTCGAGGGCCAACATTCACTTACATACAATATTGCTTTCCTTACCTTTGGTAGGTGGAAATGTTAATTTGTCTCTCATCTTCTGGTTTCTGCTAAAAAAAAGCTCCTTTTTACAGACGATGCATAAGATCCAGTCAGGATCTGGTCCTTTGGACATGCGGCTTGCTCAAGTACCAAAGATGCTTTATGTGCTTCGAAATGAGTGGGCACCCGCGGCCTTCTGCATATCCTTCAAGGTTAGCTGCTCGAGTTTCCTTTACCAATCTTGAAGTCTGCTGTACCTGTAAAAATATGGCGACTGTACAATTTACTGTGTCGAACTAACTCAGCAAGCATGCATTGTCTGAATGTTCACATAAAATATGTTTGGAAGGAGTGCGTAGTTTCTCTTCGTTCCATCTTATGTGCTCGGTTGGTGCCTTGATGGTAGTATAGGGGATGGGATGTGATATACTTACGTGCATTCGATAAACGTGAAAAATTAGTAGTCTAACCTTGCTTAGAAACATTTTATGTTTAGAATAAAACATTACTAATACTAATTTCTACATTTACTTCTTAACAGCTGGAAACAGATACGGAGATCCTTTTAGGGAAGGCTGATATGGCCCTCAAAAAGTACAAGATGCATATGGTGGTAGCTAATGAACTTCAAACTCGTAAAGAGGAAGTTATAGTCGTCACAGAGCAGGAGAAAATCACAGTTCGTCGAGACACAAGTCAGCCTGGGGGTGATGTTGAGGATCCATTGATTAAGCTTGTTGTGGATAGGCATTCAGCATACATCAATAATTCTGATGCATGATCTCTAAGGACTGACCAACGATTATTTCGCGGATCCTGTGAGATCTGACTTCTTTGGAGATTGTATTGCATCAGTGCAGAAATTATGTAACCAACTATTTCAAAGGAGATTATACCATTCCACTCCACTCAACCAACAGCCACAGGCTCTCTTGAAAGAGGGTGTCTTCTAGTTTTTCCAATTGATGAGTCCTTTTTTTTAAAAAAAAAAATTGTTGAGAAAAAGGCGCTGTATTGCTGAATTATTAGCAAGAATATGTTTTTCATTATTGGCTCTGATTCTTCTTCTTGTTGTGTTTTTGGGGATGATATCTTTTTGAGACGAGAGTATTCCGAAAACCTCTCTATCTGTATGAGATAATGGTGAGGTTTACGTACATTTTACCCTCCCAGCTAGAAGCACCATATTACTCACTCGAGACTTTATCGAACCACCTGGCTCCTCGTTGACAAAGGAAAAGCGGTATTAGCAGAAAGAGATACAGCATCTATGAAAGCATCAATATACAAATAGATAATGAGTCGGACAATGGCAAATTTCAAACTAAATGTTTCAATCTTGTCAAGTTCATTACAGTACAAACTCGACCTATGATTGATGTTCATCTACATAAGATGCTAATTTTTTCATTTGTAAAGGTGACATATGCGAGATATATCATATATACAACTATTTCTTCCTCCACTGTTGCACAATACATTGTCTTAACCTCCAGTAGCTATTCCAAAATACTGTGTGTTCTTCACCAGGTGCATGGAGGCGAATCAATACGTGTTGCATCTTCTATAGATTCTTATCGTCCTCTTCGTCAAGTTCCAGACCTTCAGCAGCCAGAAGCCGGCTAATGACCCTTTTCTTTTCTTCCTCTGCTTTTCGCCGCATTATATCTCTTTTCCTCAAGACAAGTGTATGCCGCTTTAATGTATTATTAAAGTTCTCCACGGAAGCCTTTCTTTCTTTAGCAATAATTCGCCTTTCTTCTTCAGGATCCATCTGAAGGTCCATGTTGTCAAATAAAATTTAGAGGACGCTTGAGAAGAAATCTACATCATGTTTATAGTATCTAGGAGTGGAATGAAGGAAAGAATACAAGGGATGAGCTGCATCATATGTATGATGAGTACCGACTGAGTGACCTGCTGGGTATGTCCTATGCTAGTTCACCAAATGAAAAATATCTATCACTATGGTGAGAAGAGAGGAACCGAGAAAATAGAAAGTGAAGATCGACGAACGGATTCAGACCATCCCAATATATGTTATAGTATTTCTACATGGGATATTCAAACCCACGTTATGTTACAGAGAGGTTAAAGGATCTCAAAGCACATTTTAGTATGTGCTATCTACAAGTGTTGTTATTCATCAGTGCATCAGTGCATTACCAATGTAAAAGTGCATCAGATAAGTTAACAAGGGCAATACAGAACACACGATTAGCCAGCTAGCGCTCAGAGATACCAAAACTGTATTATTAGCAGTTCCATACCTTTGAACGAGCAAGGCGGCGGGCTTTCAGATTTAATTCTAGCTGCTGCTGTTCAGCCCATGCAGCAATGGCCATATCACCCCGTTGGTCAAATGCTTTTCTCTTTTTCATAAGCCACTCCATCCATGCTTCGGATGCCTGATAAATAACACAATAGCATCATGTCCATTTGAGAAAATGAAGATAACTGCAGGGCCCAAAAGCTAGAGAACAAATAGCACCAAACTAAGGAAATGTTTCATTGACAGTGAAAAATATAAATTAATTCAGCCAACTGACAAGTAAACATTTGGAAGCTAATTATGGTTTCATGAACAATACCAGATTTTGCCAAATCAGTAATCTTAGTATCGGCAAATTCTGTCCACTCTGAAGACTTGGTCAATTTTTTTTCTTAAAAAAACCCGAACATTCCTGTAATCCTGTCCATTGAAGGCCAACTAGGAGAGATTTTGGACAGGAATGCAACAGAACCTGAATAGATAATTCTCCAGAGAAGACGGATTGGACCTTAACTGTTCAATTATAGCCCTAACAGAAAAGGTGCAATGTTACAAGAAGATAAAACACTTCCTTTTCTGCATTTGCTTTTACATATAGAAAGATAACAAAGGGGTAGCCCCAGAACAAAACCAATATACAGAAGAGCACTATACACATGTTATAATCCAAAGTCTATTTGCTGCTATACAAAAAGAGAAATAAAGATATACTATATGTTTAGGAGCTTTAAGAGTATTCTGGTTGTCAAAATTTCTCATGATCTTCGTACATTTGTTTTAGTTAAGACTTCCTCACAATTATAGCATTTCTGGGGGTCTGTTGGGAACAACCGCTCTTAAAAAAGTAGATAGTAAATTCTGCATACATTACCCTCCCTATTCCCCGCTTGTGGGACTACATTGGGTATCTTCTTGTTATTGTACTTGAAACTGCCTCATCGGAGAGTCAGAGGCATTTAGTCATTAAGTTCCCTTGAATGGTTTGAAAGGGATGTTCTAACCACCACAAACAACCCCCCTCCCCCAACTGTTTTAATATTATTTCATCAAGGAGCTGAATAAGGGAAATTTGTGCAACGATTCACCAATAGCTACAACATCCCCAATAAGCAAAAGAAAATGTATTTATGGAAGTATGAAACGACTCACTGATATGTACAACATCCACAAATAAGCAAAAGGAATATGTAATTTCTCATTTTCATAGACATTTCCCTTTCCACACACAAAATTTGGACTAATGCATGTTTATTGCCTAGCAAAATTTGCTCTCACACATCAACAAGAGGCTATATATAGAACAGAGTCATTTAGATTCTAGCCCCTTTGTAGATTAATAACTGATACTATTTGGATAATAAGCAATCTTTTTCTTAAGTGATGAAAAGATGATAAATTAACTACTATTAATATTACGCCAAATTTTCACCTTCATGGGGTTTACTCGATTGTCTTTATCATATCTTCTTCGTTCGTCTTCATCTATAAGCAGCTCGTAAGCAGCTTGAATCTTAATGAATCGAGCTTCAGCAGTTTCTCCTTCCTCAAGAGTCCCTCTGCCATTATAAACTTAGAGGAGAAACAGAAGTAAGTTAGTTCCAGATAGAAGAAGGGCTTAAGAAAATTGATTCTCTGAATCAACAATAAATCACCAAAACTGACCACCAAGAGATGGCAACCATTTAAAATTTGTGGACCAATAACATACAAAAATTCTTGATAAGATGATAATTTTCCTTAAAGTTTGAACTTTCAACAGCCTAACCGGGAAAGAAGGCCTAATTTACTGAAATTTTGTTAATTGAGATTTCATGATAGAGAAAATGGATGTTCACAGAACTGTACTAGTTCAACCAAACTGGTTGAGCTAGGATTTTTTTTTTTATGTATGATTGTTAAATCTTTCTTACAAGCAACTGCCATTAGTTCTCTGCACAACCAAAATTTTATCTATGATATTTCCATTTCCCACTTGCGAGAAATGGAACACCTCAATAGATCAAATATTGATGGAAATGATCTCGTGGAACATAACTATCTCCTAACATCAATATGAGTTAGCTTTCTGACAAGACCACTTTGGACTTGCCAAATCCGTCTTTTGTGAGACGGATATAGGTCATTTAACTAGTAAAAATAACACATCATATAACTCAGTTTCAAAGATAAAGAGATCCCACCCAAGGCTTGTTAAAAACCGTAGAAAGGCATTCTACTGTTGAAGATAACTCAAGTCATAACAATAGCCATAGAGTCGGGAGAAAAAATGGAAGTGTAATATTACATGAAAGCTCTATTAATTGAATATGAGCATACAACTTAAATATGGCATTATAAGAGAGCTTCTGGATGAAGTGTCCAAACATCTGGGCACCAAACCAACTTGTCACATTTACGCACACATATACAAGCATATGTATTTACAGAGTCTTTTTTCTTCGATACAAGGGTACGAATAGACACAAATAGAGTTTTCTTTTTTCTATTCCATGGTATGAATTGGACACCAAAGAGTAGCGTACCATGCAAATTCTTTTTGTGTACATGCATAGAAATATAGCCAAAATCAAAACTAGCATCAGGTCAATATAAGTACACAACATACTGATGCTGACTCCCCATAAAGTACACAGAGAAATTGCATATGTGAGGAATGCACTAAAATGACAACTGCAAGATTAAGCACAAACCATCTGGATGGTAAAACTTCGCCAAACGTCTATATGCCACCTTTATTTGTTCTTCATCTGCATCCCTTTCTAGTTCTGGAAACAGAAACATAGCATCAGTTTTGCATATAATGCAAAAGCACTCAAATGCACAAGTGAGAGGGAAAAGACTCCACTGTGCTTTATAGTCCGCTAATATGAAGAGGGTCAAAAGGTCGTCTCAGTGCGTCTTATTACTAAAACCAGTAAAACCAAGTCAGTAGTGTATAGACACTTCATAAAAGTTTGATAAGTTGGAATGAGGCTGTCTGTATAAGCATATGACACTTTTACACATATATCCCAAGATGAAGATGTCATTTACAAAGACAGAATGGATAAACACCAAAAAAGAAAGAATTATAGGAAAGGCAAGAAACGAAAAGACTAAAAGTTGAAGACTCGTACACATAGAACTCATGAAACTATGAAAAAATGCACCCTGTTACTCAGAAAGATTTGCTACAGAAATTGATAATTTCTTGAAAACATGTATTCTTTGAATTTGTTTTTTCCCAGCTTCTCTAGTCGTTCTGGTATGTTAACTTGAGCTAGCAGAGTTAATAGTTTTAACGCAGTTTTGCAACTCCTAAATCCTCTATATTCTGCAAAAAGTCAAGTTATTTAACACAACACAAGTGTTCCTAAATCAACGTTCAATTCAAATACATCTTTGATCAGAAACTATTGATGTTTCTGCATCTATTTGAAAATCCACAACATCCTTATCTCACTTTACTTCTTTTTTTGCATTTTCTATAAGATAGTCTTGTAATCATAGTTCCCAGTCGAGTTGAGTTCAACTTCTATTCTTCCCATTTACCAAAGCTAAAGAGTGTGGAGGATATTTTTATAAACAAACATTTTTTTTTATAGAAGTTATACAAGACTTGTCATTTCTAATACATCAAACCAAAGAGTGTATGAGAAATAATGCCAGCATTATTAATTTACCAAAGTCAACATTATTCTTATATTCTATACCAAATGACCCCTAAGATCATTTAAAATCTTCGAAAATAGAGTTTAGATAGAGACACTTATGACCTCCCCTCTATGCCTTGCAGCAATGTTTCCTCTGGCATTACGACCTTTACCACAACGAGGTTGTCCATAGATCAAATTCTTTCGTGGATAAATCAGAATAATTACAAGTGTCTATTTTCATGGATTGTTAACCTAGAACTAGAATATATGGTGAAAAGCATGCTATCACCAATTAAGCTACACTAATTCCGCAAAAAGAAAATGATTTTACATATTCACTGTATATAAATTAAATCCAAGCAAACCAAAACTAAATCATTTAAAAGCCAACTACAGGTAACTATCTATGATAAGTGTTACTTCCACCGTTTCAATTTACTTTCTAGTCTATGTCACAAATTACAACTCTTCAATTTCAACTTTCTAAGGGACATTTTGATACATTCTAGATATCTTTACTTTCTAAATCAGACAAATAAATTGAAACGGAGTGAGTAGTTCAGTAAATCTAGAAATTAAATTTGAATAAAAATTCGGAAATACAGAAAACTCAAACAGACCTAGAGTTTCATAGGGAGACTTGGAATCATTCCAATTATAAGCAGAGGTAGTCACCATTTTCCTCTGCTGATTCAATCGATGATCCCACGTTTCAATTCTTCTCGAATTATGGTACCATGACTGCAACACCGATGGCTTGGTCCATCGAGGGACTGAATTAGGGCTTCGTGTTGAAACCCTAACTGCCGATTTCCCCAATAAATCTCTGCAATAACAACAAGTAATTGAAAAATACACAGCTTGAGGTCTACAAATCGATCTCAAATTGCTCATAATTTTTCGATTTCAGATTTTCACAGCAATTTTCTGCAATTTTTCGAATTTTTATGCCATTAATGGAGTAGAAAATTCGGGAAAGTGATTGAGAAATGAATCTTTTGTGAATCTAATTTCTTTTTTTTTTTTTTAAATTTTTTGTTCCTCAAAAATTCTCTTCCAATTATGTGGACGGTTTATGTCGTTACAGTTGGAGGAAAAAAATTTACTTAATGACTGTTTTACCCCCCACCCTTTACATTACATTTAAAACAAGAGATGTGTCAACTTATTTGGCTATTTTCAAGAGAACAAGTGGAATCCCACAAGTGAGATCTAGGAAGAATAAAATATATGTAAATCTTATCATCACCTCATGCAGAGAAAATGAAAAATTAAGAACAGGACTATCATAAAAGATAAGCAACATAGAATGAATATAAGGAGAGTCCAGATAATCTTAATGAACATAAGGAGAGTCCAGATAATCTTACTCAAATCTCCAAGGATTTGTGCTTGTGGGGGTGAGTATTGCATACCAGTGGATCTGCTGTCAATAATCGTTCGAAATTGGTAAAGGTTGTCGCAGCACTTGTAGTAAGACAAGACTTATCGCAATGTCCGATGAGTTCTAGCTGTCAGAGTCTTTGATAAGAAAGAGACGTTTGAGTAAACAGAAGTGTGATCTTCCTATTGATACTAGTACTAGTGGGATTGGCTCCCGGGGAAAGGGAAGTACACTAGATCTTGACAATGACACTATAACAATGGTAAATAGGTTGAGAAATCACTCTAAAAAATTACTATGTTGAATAGGGTCTAGATTAATATAATACATTCTTATAAAAAATGATTCATAATATGTATAAGTAAATGACCAATCCACTAAATAAATGAATGTATAACAAGGACAATCGTTTTAGGGAAAATGACATAATATATACCTTTCACAAATACAAAGGTTTATGGTAGAATAGCCCTTAATAACTCTAATAGTAACAGAACTCGTCTTGTAGAACCCTTCAAAATTTTGATGTAACACAATAATGTCTTTTGTGTGACATTTCTTGGACAGTCGATATATATTGAATACTTCAAAAATAGTACATTTTAGAGAATTTATTATAAATGCGGCACAATTTTAAAGTTTCTCTACTCTCATCAACTTCTTATCATCTTATTATTCTAGAATTATACACATCCCCCTTCATTATGTACATAAAATTCTTGAAAAACTTGCCAGGGTACCACCTGAAAACTATATCAGTCTAGACAAGACTTTGATTACATTTGCCATATATAGCTCGTTCAGGAGTTAACATCTGCAGCCGAGGGAACTTAGTCGTCATCATCTGTGTTGGTCGTAAAAGTCTAGGTAGGTTCACGAGGACGAGCAGCCCAAAGTGAACTTAGAGCACGAAGACGTTGAAGATACTCCCCAAAAGCTAGTAACCCCCTGGCTGATTGGCGTGTAGTCAAGACAAGTGACATTTGTTGTAGTGTTTGCTGTCTAAGGTGATCTGCCTGTTAAGAATCAAAGATTATCATTTGGTAAGTACTAACATCTGCATGACATGTTTAAGACCATATGATTCAGAAGTCTTCTTTACTTTCTTAAACTCTGTGCCAAGTCAAAACCAGACAAACAAATTGAAACGAGGGAGTAATATGTTACCTGGTTAACAAAACTCTCGAGTGCTTCTAACTTTTCCATACTAGAAACCATCTGAGAACTGTAACTTCCCATTCCGGTGGTCATAGTTAGGATGTTCTGTGCCAGAGTTTGCTGAAGTTTATCCATTCCCTGAGTGAGAGCGTCCTCAGCTTGCTGACAACAGTGTCGTAGATTACAGATTTTCACGATCTGCTGATCTGACAATGGCTCAAGTTGTGGCATCACGATCTATAAAATTTAAGTACAACGAGAAATCTCATAAGTTGCAGGCAGAATGATTTGAATACTAATGGTCCGTGCTCATTGTGAATGTGTAAATGAGATACTAACACTTCCCGTCTGGTAAATCAGGAGAAAGAAAACATAGAGTATGAATATCCAAGATAACGCTTTGGATAAGTACTATTCATTTGAAACAAGTGCACTAGGAAGAGATGAAAAGAATACGAGTGGGACTAATGGACGGTGACTTGACTCACTTTCATTAAGAGGTTTCGAATATGTGAAAATGTTCGTGGCACGAGTTGAGTCCCAATATGACTAGGGAGATTAGGGAGACTCTTTAAACATGGATTGGCAATATGACGACCCCAAGACATTTATGCATATAGGTGTGATGACTACTATAACAAACGAATATTACTAAGTTACAGAGCAGTGAAAATGCACCAAGGACTACATACATTTATGAGTTCAGATGGCTTGAATCCTCCAATCCAGAGGAAAAAACGCTCCACCGAAGTTCTCCACATCCCAGACATCAAGTAAAACACATCAGCTTTTGCAGCATCAGCTTTCATTCGGAAGAGATTGTAGTAGTGGTTTAAGACGGTTTCTACCAGCAACTGGAGCTCCATTTCGCTTACATGGGATTGCAAAACATTCCTCAACTCTACGTTCTTTTTCTGTTGCTCTTCAACCCAGAGGCTATATTCCATTTCAAATGCAGCTATTCCTGCATAGGCAGCACCAGTTATAAACAAAATTCACGATACACACAAACTGTTTTCAAGAAAGTCACACGACGTTATAGGGTCACATTCTTGTTTACTAGCCTGCAATTTACCATCGACAACATAACATAATCTGATGAAAAAGGGGAAGTAGTCGAGTATTTTACACACGAGATTTGAGCAGGTTTAGCTGAGCTTAAATTACTCATGAACAGAAAATGAAAAATGAGCTATAGAGCGACAAGTCCGATATCAGCAAACCTGGATTAATTGTTGAACTTAGCCCCATATTACCATTTGAACCTAAAATGTATAATCCCTGCAATAATACATTAAGTGATGCGAGTTAATATGATACTGTATAGAAGTTAGAAACGTGCAGGAGAAAAATTTCACTGACTTGCTGTCGAGCTCTCTCGAGTTCCATTTCAAGTTGTGCTAGCTTCAAATTGCTTTTTTCAAGCTGCTGAACATAAGCCTGTAGAAAGGAGTTGGCAAAGGAATCAAGATAGGAATTCTTCAAATGTCTACACCGTAAGAAATATTACAACTTTCGTGTACCTTTTTCCTCATACGACTTTTACGTGCAGCTTCACGATTCTGTGCTAGACGCCGTTGTACCTAACTTTCAATATGAAAACATACTTAGCCTTAAACAACAGAGGTACATTTCATTTATCTATTTGTTTTGGTTAAAGTTTGCTACACTTGATAATCAATGTGAATGTTTCAGTACTTCCACGTAAAACATCAAAATACGAAAACGAGAGATAAATAGGGAACTAAAGGTCTGTTGAGCCCACCTTGTCTGAAATACTCTTTCCCGCTTGATTATCCTCAGAGCCCGAGGGTATAAGTTGTTCACTAGATGTATATCCCGACTACAATAACCAAAAGAATCAGTTCAATAACAGTAGAAACATGGATTTTATTAGCATGTAAATGGTTCTTTACCTTGTCATCTGCCCTGTCATTTGGTGGTGTGACCATACACGCACCAGCGCTGGGCATAATGTCACCTCTATACGCGTCTTCCCACATACTCATATGGTGGAAAGGTTCGAATATGCCCATCCTCCTTGTGGGGGCAAATTGAGTTGACGTAGAACTCATGTTCATCGACTGAATAGAGAAAAGAAAGATTGCATAACTTAGACGCGAATTTTAGATTACTGCAGAGTGAACACCAGATTTATAGCTGAAAAATCATTTGTAAGAAACTAAGAATTGATCGTGCAACAAACGAACAGTTTCTTTTTTCCGGATTATGAGATGCACGAGGCACTTCTGGAGGATGCAACAAATTCTAGCAAAGAAATTCCCAAACAAGACGCCTTATAGTATGATGACATAATATTAACTGCAATTGAGTCTCTAGACGCTCATCATGGGTCATCCGGAAACAGTCGCGCTATGTCTTTAAACATAGGGGTCAGGCTGCGTACATCCGACCTCCCCTTACCCCGCAATAGGCGGGAGCCTTTGAGGCATTGGGGTAATGTTGTTGTTGTTGTTGAGTCTCTATCGACAACACCATACCCACTAAAATCCCACAAGTGGGGTCTACGGAGGGTAGAGTATGCACACACCTTACCCCTAACTCGTGGAGGTACAAAGACTGTTTCTAAAGGACCCTCAACTCAAGTGCAGCAAATCAAAAAGTAGTTATGAAAAGGAAAATAACGATACTGAAGAAAACATAGCAACTAATAAGGAAAGCAGTGCAGAACATACAGAAAAGGAACTCTAACGACAATAAAAATAGTGCAATAATCGAAACACAATAAACAACAGACGATGGTGGAGGAAATGAATCATGTTCTATACGTCTATCCCAGGCTTTTGACCACCATCCCCTCCATCTAACGCGAACAAGAAAAAAGAAATCCATCAAACTTATCCAAGTGAAGAATCAACAAAATTAGGCAAAATTAGCTATCAAAAAATTAATGGGAATATTCTTCCATAAAGAACACCTACAATAGGAACACAATAACTTCCCTTTTAACTGTTGAATATGTTCAATTATTGCTCTTACTGTCACATCTTTTCGACTCTACTGATGATTAATTTTCACAATAATCCATATGCAAAGGTAAGAAACTAAATCATTACCTAAAATTTAATTTTCTGATACAAAACAAAAAAAAGTATATCATAACAACCTGAGCTTTACTAAACACTGTTTCTCAAACTGCTTGCTATTTTGACAAAAGGATTTTTATGCTTCTCATCAAACCACAAATTAAAGGTGGCCAGAGTTCATCCATATAAAAAGTAACACAAATAAATAGACCTTTACTATATAAGGCTAACACGACAGAGTTAGAATTTTCACTTTAAGGAATTTTATTTTTCTTTTCTGTTAATGGGGCTTTCCGAAAACAGCCTATGATAAAGTCTGCATACATTTTACTTGCTGCTGCAGACTCTACTTGTGGAATTTCACTGGATATGTTGTTGTTGAACATAAGTCGAGGAAAGGAAATATCAACATGTACTATATGTACATACATAAATTATTTCTTTCTAACTTTGTATATACAATGTAATTTTTCAGCGAAGGGGATTCAGATAAACTCATTACACAAACATTAATACAAAAAAGAAAGAGATGAGCTGGAAATTGAATTAAGGGGCTAACCTGTTCATCAAGATCAAGAAACACTTCTGAAAATTGAAGTTTTCAACAAAATTAAATTGAATTATGGAATTAAAACTAATGAAAGTTTTTCAGAAACAAGAAGTAAATAACCATCTATGGCTACACAGCTTAGTTATATTATACAAAGGAAGAAGGAAATAAAAGTGGCATTTAGAGGGCAGCTGGATAAAGGCAGAGAGAGAAAAATAAACTGAACAAAAGAAAGTTTATAGTAATTTATAAACAAAGATTAAAGTACTATAAAGGAAAATTTTTAAAAAAATAAAAGTATTAAAGAATTTGATTGCCTTTTTGAAAATGCTTGTCAATTTTTTGAAGGCTTTATATCATTATCAAAAAAATATTTAATATAATATACATAGGCACATACATACGGACTTGGCATATTTATAATTATTTATAATAAACTTTAATTTAATAGCCTACCACTCTGATGCGTTTCGAATTTAGAATTTTTTTAATTTAATAAATATATTTTAAATTATATAAATATCTTTATATACTTAGTTTTAGCAAATATATATAGGATTTGATTAAGTTCTAGGTGTATATCTAACTTGGTATCTACTTATTTTTACCTTTGTGTAATAGTTATTTATATCTGGGATTCAACCTCGAGATACTATTGAGTTCTAATAAATTTGTGATCTTATTATTGAATTCATCATAGAACATGACAATTAGTCGAATATATAATTTTAAAGCTATAAAATTGAATCAATACTTTAGTTGATTTTTTTCTCTTTTTCCTTTTCTCTTTGTTTCATATCTAGTTTCTTTTGCTTTTAGGGCTTGATATTTTTTTGACGAGGGTCTTTAGAAACACTCTCTATCTCTATGAGCTAGTGGTAAGATCTGCATACATACTCTTCTCAAACCCTACTTGTGAGGTTTCTCTGCTTATGTTGTTGTTGTTACAAAAGTTAAGAAATCTATTAAATAAGTATAAATATTAAATTTTTAACCTAATAACACAACTGATCATTGAGTTATTATAATTACACCTATATATATATATATATATCATAAATTTAAATATTCTTTTTATTTTACTTAAATTTCATTTTAAGTTAAACTATGTTTCATAAATTTAAATAAAGAACAATATACACTATAGTTTAGTAGGGTGAGAAAAGGGGTTCTTATCTTGTAAGAAATTGTTAAGAAATATTGAAGGGTATATTAAAATGAGATGATCCAAAAATTATATGAGTATGATAAAGATCTTGATGAACTTTTTATATAAAAAGGTTTTCTATTTGGGCAAGTGTGAGTACTTAATTAGCTTTCTATAACAATAGATCGATTCTTCATTTATTATAGATTAAACTTTTCTCATATATATAAAATATATTTCTTTAATTAATTAGATGAATTATATTTAGTGTGTTATCACTTTAATTTGTTTAATTATTTGATGTCTTTGACACTTTTCTCATGTGGGTAGGCCTGATAACATGAAAATTATATTTTATTTAATGAATTATCGGACCAGTTAAATCTATACTATATTAAAAGTATGAAGATCTTTAGAAATGTTGACAAAATCATCTTTTCATTATTTTTCTTAATTTATTATTTAATTTTTTTATTTAGTTTGTTTCAAAATTCACTTTTTGATTAGAATTTCTTTATATTTAGAATTCACTGGACAATTCTATCTAAATAATTAACTAAAAATTTGATTATTATATATTTTGTAAATAAAAATATGTAATATAACAACTTTAAAAAGAAAAAAAATCAATAAAATTCAAGTACTATTTATATACAATTTTTGAATTGACGCGTCACTTACATGCAATCACTTGATTTAAAATTTAAAATTATTTTCAGAGACGATATTGTACTTATTCACATACTTCTCCCATTTTTTTTTCTAATTGAATGTTTAATATGTGCATTGAGGCTTCGTACATTGCAAAATTCATTGATGAGAGCTATGCTCCCATTAGGATTTCTTTTTTATTTTCAAGCGCTCAAAAGAAAAAATGTTACAATGAGGCTTATGTAACGATCACTAAAAAAATTATTGTAACTAGAATTAGTTACTAATTATATTGCTAATCGATCATTAAATCACTTATAGCTAACTAAATATTTTGATAATGGATTGTTGATTCATTATTAAATAAGGTTAACAATAGAGTCTTTTTAGTGATAATATTTGACCTTCGCTAATTTTTATTTTATTTAGTAGTGAATATTTTGAGAGTGATAATATTTGACCTTCACTAATTTTTATTTTATTTAGTAGTGAATATTTTGAGATGTCCGATTACTTTTCTTTGTCACTTTTTATGTATTATATAATATTCATATATCGTACTATAGTTAGTTAATGATTTACCCACACACCTAATATTATAAAAATTGTTTACTTATCCAATTAAATAGTAAAGAAACCACTTGACAGAGTTTATACAAGGTGGGGATGAGGTGTTCCAACATATATAAAAACAATAATGGTATAATAGCTTTTGGCACCAACTAAAAAATATTAAAACATTTAACTAATTATTATGTGCACTTACAATTATATAATAGCTTCATCTTAAATTAATTAAATTTTTGAGATTTTTTTCAATGTTAAAAATATTTAAATTATTCAAAGTTCAAAGTAAATATTTGAGTTTTTTTTTTCATATTTGCCCTTACAAAACTTTTATATTTTATAGCAGATAAATTACACAACATACTTATGATTTTACAAAGGCTTAATAGTAGAAAGTATGGTTAAATTTTATCTTTTAATTATTTTTTAATATGTGTGCAGTACTTCATAAATTCAATTAAAATGGAACAAAGAAAATATATTATTAGAGTAATTTAACCTGTAATAGTAAATTAATTAGTTGATTATTTTATTTTCCAATAAGTTGTACTTGAATAATTATCTATTATTATCTTTTAAGTGAATTGATAGTATTAAATTATTTACATTATTAGTTAGTGAAAAAGTTACTTTAAAAATTAATTTGTGAAATAATTAGAAAGTGGAAACTTTTTAGGGGAGTGTTTATTACGGAGAAAAATATTTTTTAATATTTTCGTATCTGATTAATTATAATATTTTAAAAAATATTTTATCCATAAAAATAAGTTTGTTATAGAAAAAATATATTTCACAAATAATATTTTACATTGATTGTATCCTCTCCATCCTCCAGCACACCTCATCTTCACCCCATAGTCGCAGCCCTCATCCCCATCAGCGTACATCTTGACCAGCCTTCTCCATCCTCCAGCACACCTCATCTTCACCCCATAGCCGCAGCCCTCATCCCAATCAGCGTACATCTTGACCAGCCTATCTCCACCTTTCATAGTACTTATTTATATATTAATATTTTTTATTTATGAATCAAAAAATATAATTAAGAAATTTATTTATTTATTTATGTGAAAAAAAAGTTTAGAATAATACCACTTGTAAGCTAATAAAGTCATATCGGAGGAAGGTTGACAGCGATTAGGAGACAAAAGCAAAGGCAATTTGATGAATAAAGAAACAAAAGTTGGACTTGACACAAGGTGAAATCAACTTCAATGTCTTCCACCTTAGACAGATTTTACTCTGTGTAAAAAGGATAATGAATGAAGAACCCTCGACTTTCTTAATATGACTCAATCAACAGTCCTCATGATCTTTGACGTTGCGCTTTCAAATAAATTACACTCTTTATAATATCGATTTTATGTCTAATCCCATTATGCCACGTCATAAACTTATTTCACCTATTTATGTTTTTTTAAATAAAAATGTCACGTCATCTAACACTATTCCACTTATTTATAGTTAAAGAAAAAGTAAAGAAACATTTGTATTTGGCCAAAATTAATTTATTTTACGAAAAAAATTAATTTCTTAAGATTTAAATTTTTTACTCCACCTCGAACCCTCATCCCACTAGACTCTCTCAACCCCACTCTCAAAAATTAAAAATTTATTTTACGAAAAATTCAAACTTTATAAATTTAAAATTTTTTTACTCCACCT
>JAPFFP010000012.1:17097269-17110879 GCA_026153255.1 Solanum medicagineum
TGAGATACACATTGTGTATTTTATTGAGTATTGTAATACTCCTTTTATTTTTATCACTCCTCTCCTTTTATATCACTAAGTGATACACAAAATTATATCCTTGTAGTGCTTAGGCCCAGTGAGGTTTTGTTGTACACTTCTCCATTATAGTGATATTTTTTGCTCCTTGTCGTCCGTGGACGTAGCCTATTTATTGGGTGAACCACGTTAAGTCTGTGTCTCCATTTTTATTTATCTTGCCCGATTTATTTTATACTTTTCAATATCGCGCTTCCGCTATCGCCTGATATTTCCCTAACAGTTAATTTCATGATTCAATATGTACAAGAATAGAGTTGAATACCTAGTTATATATAGGTTGAAAACACTACCAAACAAGAGATCAAATAATACCAAGCTAATACATGTATTATTTTCTCTAATACCTTCTACCAGACGACCCCTAGTAGTTAAAAGGACGCGACTATACAACTAAGTTGCAGAAGTTTGCTAGACAAACTTTGTTGGCACAATAGTCTCTGGAACCCACCTTTTGTACTGAGAAGGAGCCAAGATCTTTGTCTTAATCCTCGTCTATTTATCTTTTCTTGAAGAGAGCTACTCTTCATCATCTTAACGTTCGTGGGGTTGGTGAAAGTGCCCAAGCACCATAGGATGACCTCTAAATCATTTCCAGGGCAATTTCATGCACAACTAAAGATAAATTTCTAATACAATCCAAATGGAGCAGCCCAACTGCAAGTCTGCAACAGCTGATGGATAATTGCTTCTGCCATAAATACTTGACATACATACCAGGACAAAGGTCCCTATCCATGTAGTATGTCTCTTTCAGCATAATCCCAACGGAGCAGAACCAATGCGGTCCAGAAAATTTTCAGCCTCCCAAGCTTAATTTCAACGAGGTAGCAAAATGGTAAACAAACTCCATTCCTTATACACTATCACGGCTATTGTATCAAAATAAGTAGTCAATGTCCCCTTACCATTTTATACATTCTTTGTTTTGAACCATTTTAATATGACTGAAGAAATGAAATGGGCCGTTTAGTAACTGGTTTGGAGATGAGTTATGCAAGTATTAAATCTTGTGCAAGCACTAATCCCTATAGTTATAATACCTACATAACTCTAACCAGCTACTAAACAACCCCTCAATCACCAGTCATACCACAAATCTCAGACTAATGAAGCAACAAAGGAGTGATTGCATACAACTAAACACCAAACTATGCAACAACAACAACATACCCAGTGGAATCCCACAAGTGGCATCTGAGGAGGGTAAAATGTACGCAAACCTTACCACTACCTCATATAGATAGAGAGGTTGTTTCCAGAAAACCCTCGTCTAAAAAATCAAGCCCCATAAGCAGCACCAAACTATGCAGTATAATCAAAATTATGCAACAGAAGAAGCATACTCTCCTACAATGTTATTCTTCGATTTTACCATTACATGTTATTTCATTTGCTTTGTTTACCATATTATTTACTGTCACTACTATTCTCTTCTACTTTATATTTAGTATGACTTCTTCACTACTATATTTCCTTTCAATACTTGTTATTATGCTTTACTAAAGCCAAGGGTCTATCAGAAATAATCTCTTTTATCTCCTCAAGGCAGAGACAACTCTGCATACACACTACCCTCCCCACCCCAGACCCCAATTTATAGGATTACACTAGATATGTTGTTGTAAGAAGCAAACAACAACAACATACCTATTGGAATCCCACAAGTGGGATATGGGGAGGGTAAAATGTACGCGGACCTTACTACTATCTCACTGGTGTGAGGCTGTTTCGTGGGAATCCCTGTTTGTTGGAAGAAGCAAACTCCACAAGCACAGAGATGTAATTACACATAAAAGTGAAGAAATTTCACAACCTTTTGGCCACTGTGCAATCAACTTATCTTTGAGAGATGCCACTGTGGTGCTAGATGCATACTTATTTGGCCCAATATCACTTCCATCAGCAAGCCTAAATTTGATCTCAACAAGCTCTTGTACAGCCATTCAATCAACAAATTCTCATCAACCACTAAACACAGATGATTTCCCACTTCAAAAGCTTCCCTCACTGAATCAAGAAAACACAAAGATCAAAATACCTAAAAAAAACAAGAAATAAACAAAACACTTATAATTTCACCATAACACTTTACAATTAGATCAAAATAAACCATAAAAATCCAAACTTTTCAAACTAAAAAAGTAAAATTTGATTCAAACTGACCAAAATAACAAGAACCCAGATCCACAATTTGCCCAGATTTTGAAGTCCTGAAAGTTTCAAGAAAATGAAAAGTATTAATTTTTAATTCAGACTGACCAAAATAACTAGAACCCTTTTTATATAGAAAGAATCATGAAACAGAAAGGCAAGGATTACTATAACCTGAATCTAACTGGCAAAATATAATGATCTGGAAAAGGACACTTCTCACTTGCAGTAAAATCACTACTCCCTGTAATTAAGAAGTAATAAATAATAGACTAATTTTATTAAAATATTATTTAAATATAATAAATATAATATTTTGAAAAATATAATAGAAAAATAATTATAATTAATTATAAGAGTTAATTAAAAATTAATTATAAATTATCTTTTAATTTGATAAAGTGAAAAAATATTATTGGATAATATAAGGGCAAAGTAAAATTGGACGAGGAAATAGCACAGAGGAACAAGAAAATTACAATTACATCCTCAAAGTTTGAAAAATCTGACACTTTTCTAGGTCCATAAATTAAAAATCCACTCAAATAGGGATGTATATTGATTGGTTTGGTTCCAATTTTTTTTTTTTAAGGTTATTTGTTTTTAAATATGCTGACTTATTATAAAATTATTAAGACATCGATTTATCAATTTAATGTTAAAAATTCATGGAAAAAGAAAATGACAAATTAGTGAACTTTGTATATGAGCTGACAAATTGCATTTGTCTTAAAACATGAAAAATTGTATGAATTGTTATTTATGTCAGGAACGATGATGATAGGTTTTTTTTTATTGTTTATTTAAGTATTTTTGTGAACTAATGTAAAGATATTTTGTTTTCTATATATTTGTCGTTGTAGCACATGAAAAATCCTATCTTTTATTATTTATTTACATTTTTATCATGAAATGTGTTAGATTTTTTCAATTATTATTTATTTAAATTACTGATTTAATTTATTATTTCATGCCATTATCATGAGTTTTTAGCTAAATAATATAAACAGTGAAGTGTTGATTAAAAATAAAGATCAATTTTGAATGTGAGTATAAATTTCAGGGATGAAGGAAGAAATATAAAATTTTACAAAGTTTGACTAAAAAGCAAAACTCTCAAGTGGGTCCACTTTGCCATTTGTCATTATTTATTATATCAATAACTATGATGATAGCTTTTTTATTATTATTATTTATCTATGTTTTGTCATGATTAATGTGTCAAATTTTTTCAATTATTATTTATTTAAATTACTGATTTAATTTATGTCATTATCATGAGTTTACCCGATAATTTTTAAAAAAAGCTCGTAAACAATGCCACATGGCAAAATGAACCCACTTGTCAATTTTGCTTTTTGGTTAAACTTTTTGCAAAATTTTATATTTCTTTCTTCATCCCTGAAATTTATATTCACATTTATGTTACTTGCAAGAGATAGTGACTCAATGGTGGAATGTCAAGGGACCTACTAAAATTACATGTACAAGTCTTTACTATAAGTGAATCCAAAAGGAAATTTATACAAATTTGAATGGCTTTGATTCTCAAATAGAATAAAAACAGTAGGTAGATAGAAGTTTGAAGAGCCCGTCGAAATGGACAAACTGCTACCTCTTACACTATCTCAAGCTCGGTCCAAAAATGAGAAAGTATCAATCGATTTGGGATCACAATCTATACACAAGTGTAAAAGCAAGAGTGAGTATCAACCTACAAGGTACCTAGCAAGAAATATACAACATACATAATATACATATCCATAATACAAGTACACAACATAACAACAAATAGTTTTAAACAATTTATACGAGTACGAAATTAACCATCTTATCACACTACATCAAGATACCCATATTAAAGCAATGACTGAAATGAAATTAGATGTAATGAAGTGCAGATGACACAATGTAAAGTCAAGTAATCATGTTGCATATCTGTCTTACGATACACATTCGCTGATCTAATCAGATCCAAACCCATGCGATCACACATGGACCATGTCTCAATCATCATTGTCGGAAGAGCTTGGCCGCCAAAAAAGACCTCAGCAATAATCACGCTCACCGGAAGAGACCTCAACCGCCAGAAAAGAAACCTCCGCAATAATCACACTCATAAGAAGAGACCTCGGCAATAATCACACTCGTCGAAAAGAGACCTCGGTCGTTGGAAAAGACCTCTGTAATAATCACCAGCCGGTAAAGACCTTGGCCCCTGTAATCAATCTCTTACTCAATCAAGCCGAAACCATTTCCCATCGATTTCCCATAATGAAACTCAATCAATGTTTCATGTCAACACAAGAATCACTTCCAAAAAAAAAGAATAAGAGTATGCAAATAGTCTACACAAATCATATATTCAATAAAGTCAAAGCAATCAACCTCATCATTCTTTCAACAATAGAATCATCATTAAGCGAATCATTCAATAATAACATCACCTATCATTTCTCAAGTTCCCAATAATCACTTTATCATCCACGATTTAAAATTACTCATCAATGAGTCAATGTTTTCACTAATATTCTTCAATAATTTTCAGAACAAGGTCAAGATTGTACAACAACTTGTATCAATATTGCATATATCATGCTTGAATAATCACTTCAATCATTAACATTTGTTATTACTCATCAACACTTGAGTCGTATTAACAATTCACAACTTTCATCATCGGGATCATATAATAAATCAATTATCTCATTATAGGAATTGTCCAATCGATATTATCAATCAACATTTCACAACATTCAAAATAACATCATCAACCATATGCTAATTCATGCGTCAAGTTATCACATTCTATCATATAAGCTATTTCATTATCCATCACATATATTAAATCATTTCATTAATAATTCACCCATTCCGAATCCCCATTACTCATCAACACACAAAGAAGGGAAATACAAGGTTCAATAAACTCAACAAGTAGGAATTCACTTCCCTCGATAAAGTCAAAAAATCAATCAACCACTCGAGCCTTTCCCTTCCAATTCGAACCCTAAACACCACAATCTATTCAAATAATGACTCACAATCAAATTGCAAGTCTAAAGATGCCAAAATCATGAAATTTGAAAAGAAAAAAAAAAGTCAAAACGAATTAAAAAACCTAATACCGAAAAACGGAGATGAAATTTGAAAATTTTTACATGAAAACATTCTTTAAGATATTAGAATCAATTAGAGAAAACCATTTCAAAAATTGGGCTAAAATCAATCTATAATAACCATTTTTGTAAAACTTGAATTCATGAACAAAATCTCCCAAATCCTCAATTTGATGTTAAAAACAAAAAATAATCAATGGGTAAGAACATTTTAGCACAAAATAACTTAATCATTTTCTCATTAAAAAAACCCTTGAAAAATAGTCTATTAAAGCTTGAAAACGTAAAAATGATGAAAAAATAACCAAATCTCGACATTTTAAGGAAGTTACTATTTCACGATATTTTATTCCTCTGTGATTGCAGCGCATAGGCCCGCGAATGCGGAGTCAACAAGTCAAAAGGGGTCTGCGAATGCCACCAGGCTCACGCGAACGTGAAGGTCAATCTGTTTGACCCTCCACAATCATATGTATAGATAGAGGTCTTCTGAAAATATATTATCTTATCAAAATAGATGAAAACATTCCTTAAGACATTAGGAATCCATTAGAGAAAATCATTTCAAAAATTGGGTTAAAATCAATCCATAATAACCGTTTTTGTAAAACTTGAATTCATGAACGAAATCTCCCAAATCCTCAATTTGATGTTAAAAACAAGAAATAATTAATGGGTAAGAACATTTTAGCTCAAAATAACTTTATCATTTTCTCATTAGAAAACCCTTGAAAAACAGTCTATTGAAGCTTGAAAATGTAAAAATGATGGAAAAATGATCAAATCCCGACATTTTAAGGAAGTTACTATTTCACGGTATTTTATTCCTTTGTGATTGCAGCGCATTGGCTCGCGAATGCGGAGTCAACAAGTCAAAAGGGGTTCGGGAACGCGACCAGGGCTTATGCGAACGCGAAGGTCAATCTGCTTGACCCTCCACAATCATATAGAGGTCTTCTGAAAATATATTATCTTATCAAAATAGATGAAAACATTCCTTAAGACATTAGGAATCCATTAGACAAAGTCATTTCAAAAATTGGGTTAAAATCAATCTATAATAGCCATTTTTGTAAAACTTGAATTCATGAACGAAATCTCCCAAATCCTCAATTTGATGTTAAAAACAAGAAATAATTAATGGGTAAGAACATTTTAGCACAAAATAACTTAATCATTTTCTCATCAAAAAACCCTTGAAAAATAGTCTATTGAAGCTTGAAAATGTAAAAATGATGGAAAAATGACCAAATCCCGACATTTTAAGGAAGTTACTATTTCACGATATTTTATTCCTCTGTGATTGCAGCGCATAGATCCGCAATACAGAGTCAACAAGTCAAAAGGGGTCCGCGAAAGCAACCAGGACTCACGCGAACGTGAAGGTCAATCTGCTTGACCCTCCACAATCATATGTATATATAGAGGTCTTCGGAAAATATATTATCTTATCAAAATAGATGAAAACATTCCTTAAGACATTAGGAATCCATTAGAGAAAATCATTTCAAAAATTGGTTTAAAGTCAATCCATAATAACCATTTTTGTAAAACTTGAATTCATGCATGAAATCTCCCAAATCCTCAATTTGATGTTAAAAACAAGAAATAATTAATGAGTAAGAACATTTTAGCTTAAAATAACTTAATCATTTTCTCATTAAAAAACCCTTGAAAAATAGTCTATTGAAGCTTGAAAATGTAAAAATGATGGAAAAATGACCACATCCCGACATTTTAAAGAAGTTACTATTTCACGGTATTTTAATCCTCTGTGATCGCAATGCATAGACCCGCGAACGTGGAGTCAATGGTCAAATAGGGTCCGCGAACGCAGCCAGGGGTCACGTGAACACGAAGGTGAATCCACTTGACCTTGCGCGATCATATTTACATATAAAGGTCTTCTGAAAATATATTATCTTATCAAAATGGAGGATTTTTTTCATTGACCCAAGTCAAGATCGGAGGAAAATATTATCTTAGAGAGATTATTAATTTTCTAAGTATTAATTTTAGTAAAATTTTACAGTGGAACTTTAAAATGCAAGAGGACAGACGTCCCTTCATAATTAACTGACACAAATACTAACCATGAAAGACAAATGATTTTAAGATTCCATTCAAGCAAGCAACTCTTGATGTCCTCACACAACAAACAACAATATTCAAATTTAGTTGTATTAATAATAACTAGGTTAATAGAAAATGAAAATTTTACGCTGGAAGATTTTTTTACCAGGAAAACAACATCAGTAAAGGGAGTTATCGAAGACCCAGGGCTCGTGCAAGAAAAGTTCACGACCATTCATTTGCACTGCCCCTGAAGCTATATCCTCTGCACGTTTTCTTGCGACTTCAGCCTTTCTAGCTGATGCATCAGCATCCTGAAAATGATACCAAATCTGTCACGAGTCATGAGGACTATAATGAAAATAGTACAACAGGTTTCTTTTGAGAAATAACATATAACCACTTGCAACAAAGTTCTAAAATCTATAGAGCTCCAAGAATTAGCAACAATAGGAACAATAACAGATAGAAGAAGTCAATGAACAAAAGCAAACTTCATTACAGCTATTCTTTCGAAGAATTTCCTCCATAATCAAGGTGAAAACAATCCATTCGACTTAAATTTCAATGAAGCTGATTAGCTGATATTGCTATCAAAAAGGATATGACTTTGTTGACTAAAATGAACGCCTTACCGTACCTAAGTACCAAAATTAGGCAAGTATTTCTAGCACATATTCTGATCCTAACAAAACATGTGCTAATAAACTTTTAGAAATGGCCTAAATATTTTTAAGGAATTGGTAATGAAATTCCCAGAACGAGGAATGCAACAAACTGAAGAACATGAAATAAGAATGAGAATTTGTGAGAACATATGTGTTGCTTAGACTCTTAAAGAATATCAATGAATGCATGTCGGTTTCTCCTAAAGTGATGCATTTTTGGAGAATTTGACATGGGTGAAGCATTGAAAGTGAAGAGTCAAAAAGCAACAACATTAGTGAGACTGAGAGTTAATTTGCTCGTTCCAACTTGAGCATAAAACTAAAATTCTCTTTCCAATCTTTCCCTACTCCAAGGAACTTCCTTTATTTGGTGATATACAGCATAGTTAAATGATTGAAGAGTTTAAAAAAGACATAGTGCTATTTCTCAACAAAAAAGGAAGGGGAATGTGTTTTTTCAAAATCTTATTAATTTTTCTAGAATATGAAAACAGACTAAAATACATTATTACAAACATCAGCAACTGGCCCGAAACATTTCTAATAATTCCCATTAATTCATATCAATATATACATGACTTTTTGACCAAGTTTGAAGAAGGGGACTAGAACATTGGTTGGTATTACAAGCCAATAAGTGTGAGAGCACTGACGGAGCCCAGAGTTTCTAAGAGCGGAAATGGCAAAAAAAGTGATAGGGCGTACTTTGCATAAAAGCATGAAGTGTGAAGGGAAATGAAGTATCCACTTCTTTGATGTGAAGCAATTTTTTTAAAATAAAACAAAATCAAAATAAAACATGGGCAGATAAGTTTAGTTTCTTTTCTTTTTTTTTTTGAAACTAATAATGTTAACCTCGTGCAGATAAGTTAAATAACTAAACAAGATAGAACTCAATAAAATTCTTATATATAAATGGGCAACGTCAACGCAGATCAGCAGTCTCCAGATAGATAAGGAGTTCACTTAAAAATTGGATAACTAGTTTAAGAAGATCAAAACAGTAACAGTGGTGAGCCTTACATCTCAACACAAAAGGAACTCGTGAAAATGAGGAAAAGGAGACATTTTGAAATAGCTAATACGGCTAAAGAAAGAATTGTGAAAATGGAAAGCAATTGGTGGAACTCTTATAGCATCAAAGGAAGAACTGATTTCAGATTGACATGGAAAAAGAGACTTGGTAACGACAGAAGGAATGGAGTCTATCTATTAGAAATGAAGATTCTACTTAAATTGGAAACGCTGGAGAAAAGAGATGAATCACACAATCTAAATGAAGAGAAGTATAGACATAGAAAGGAAGTAGTGTTGTTAAAGGCTCATATCAGGTGTACTTAAACCGTAAAAATCACTAAAAGCCAGGTTCTCCGCTTCCTCACTTAGCTGGCACTTTATTTTATTGTATGTGACAGAGTGCTAAGATGTGCATCTCATCATCCATGAAATTTGGTCTTTAGTATGCCAGTACAAACAATGAACATACTTGGTAAACTGATACATTAAATAGCTAAAAAGGTTATGAACAAATATTTGGTGATTAACAATGAGAAATTAAAATTTCAGAACGAGAAATAGCTTTCAAATAACATAAAACCAATGTTGCCCAGACTCTTCAAAAATACCAAAGTGTGCGCGTCTGGTCCTCCATCAGTATTGTTTCTTGGAGGATCTGACACAGGTGCAACAACATATTTGGAGAGTCTGAGCAATATAGCATAAAACTGCATCTCTTCATCTAAATCAAAATTTTAAAATGGTTTGTACACTTTTATTGTTTTTATTTTGTTTTAGATTAAGATGCTTTTTACTTCATATCTTTCAGCCGTACTTTTCATAACATTTTTTAATAACGATGATTGTATCTTGTTATTTAGTTATCATACTTTCTTGCAACCCAGCTTTGAATACTACTCTTTTGAGATGAGGATCTATCAGAAATAACTTCCCTACCAAATAAAAGCAAGGTTAAGATCTGTGTATATCCTATCCTCCCTAAACCCCACTTGTGGGATTATACTGGGTATCTTTCTATTGTACATTTCCCCTTTATTATAACTAGTTCATATCTTCTATGAATTTTGTTATTCTTTGTGTTTTATAGTTGTTTATAGTTATTTCTTCTTGCATTACATGCTTGTTAAATTTTAGCGCATTTCTTTTTAATGAAGTCAAAACTTTGACTGAGCTTTACACCTAAAGATCCAATGGACTTTGGTGCTTTTGCCTTTTGACTGTTCTGAAGGTGAACTGGAAAGGTCAAGTAAATTGGAGGAAATCAGCTCAGCACAGACATCAAGACTGCGGATGCAAAGTGGAGAAAGAACACAAGGTTCTTCCACCAATGTGTCTACTGCAAAGAATGGAGCCAACAATATAGATAGACTGCCAGTGACTGGGAATATGTTAGAAAATCAGACAGGATAAAGACACGTAATGAGTTCCCATGGAAGTCTGTATGTTGAACGGAAAGATAAGACTCTCATAGACAAGAGTAAGTTAATGGAAACATCCCTAATGTATCTTAAAAAAAGGGCAAGCCTGGTGCACTAAAACTCCCGCTATGCGCAGGATTTGGGGAAGGGCTTGACCACAAGGCTCTATTATACGCAGTCTTACCTTGCATTTCTGTCAGAGGTTGTTTCCAATGTATCTTAGATTGAATATAATTAATTGGAGAAAATCCTTGAATAAGAACTAGAACTGATAATCAAAGTTGTGCAGGACACGACACCAGGACCTTTTTTTTAAAAAAAACTAAGTTGATAATTGTAAAAGGTCATCAAGAAGATGCAAATATTACAAGCTATTCGGTCCAGGAACACAACCCCTTAAACTAAATGTATTCTTTAACAACTTTTCCAAAACTGCCAGCTTCTACTGAAAACTGATATGATAGGAGAAATTAAGTTGCTCAATCATAGATGCAATTTCAAAAAGTGCATAATTGTCGTGTTACAGCTCTGATCCCCAGGGGAAAAATGAGCAGAGGAACCCAAGGAAAACATATGAATAGGTCTAGTAAGAGATCATATCCACCAGGTGGATATAGATGGCCCGTACAACCATAATAAGGAACTCGATACTGTAAATTGTCAACTATGCTTCAATCCCAAACTAGATGCAACTACCTGAATAATCTACATCAATTACCTCCATCGACCCACTTGCAGGATTTCACTGACTATGTTGTTGTTTGTTGTTCATAATTCAACTGTACTAATTACCACAAAGGTTATTATTTTTTATCTTATTGAAAGGAAAGAAGGCAACACTATAACCAAATCCAAATATGTTTTAAATACAAACACCAGAAGAAAAAACTAATATAATTCCCTGATAATAGATATTGCGCAGTTGGCTAACAGAATTTTCATCTTAAATAGGGTTTAATTAGCCACCTTACAATCCCCTCTTCCATTTCTCCTTCCCCTAGCCCCAATTCAAACAGATATTGCACAATCAAGTAAGATTAACATAATAGCAAAAATTGAAAAGTATAAATGAAGAGAAGAAAGAAGAGACCTTTTGGCGCTTCCAAGAGAGAAATTGGGCTTGTGTAATGCGATTTTGATTAGGGTTTTGAATTGATTCTCGCTGACGTTCTTCTGTTTCTTCCCCCATTTTTTTCCCAATTTTTTCGGCCTCCTCCTCCAACTGATGAACAATTCTTCCTTCTAGTTGTCGGATCGGGTTATTTAGATTGCCTCCTTAAAGATTCAACCAACGTCGTTTAACCAGCAAACCCGAATAAGAATTCTTCTAAAAATATCTTAAAACACACTCTTTGTTATAAACATATTCTATTTATGTGGATATTAAGTGTTGAGAATCCTACCTCAAGACCAATTTTCAATCTTTTACTTGAACATCAAATCAGTTCTTTCCTATAAATATAGGGGTTCCTCTCTCTTCTCTCCTACTTTCTTCTTCTTTGTATTATTTTTACAGTTTCATAAAACGTTATCAGCACCAGACTCTACCAAAGAGTGAAGGGTAAGTTTCAAGGTTAAGGTATTATTTATTTACTTATTTGTTTATTTTCTCTTTATTGATATGACTAACCTTGAGAAACTTGAGTTCGTTGTTGTTCATAATTTGGCAAAAAACTACCCTCCATGAGTATTGGATGCTATGGGTCTTGGAGACACTATTAAGAATGAAAATAAAATATCAAAATAAAATTGTGATAATGTTACGATATTCTTGTGTCATCATCTTGATGAATTTGAAAATATAAATATATCACAGTTAAAGATGTTAGGTTCAAGCCCCATTAATTTATGACATAAGACACTTTTACATGGATAATACGTTGGATTCAAGTCTCAATGCACCATATTAATGATATAACAATGACTAAAGCAAAATAATGTGCTTTTGGTGAAAAGTCATTAAATATGTTCCATTAAAATGCTCCATTCTCTAAAGTAAATGCGGTAGCAGTGTATAATGTCTGAAAGAAGACAAGTGATTGAATAATGCACATGAACATGAAATGAGGTACTAAGCTATCATAAATTAATATGCTAATATAATTGTGTTCCATTCATGAAGAATGAGAACTTTTGATAATGACTTAAATTAAAGAAAATTCAAATGGACAGCCACTAAAGAACCTAAAAGATTCTTAAATGGTGAATTTTCTTGTACTACTTATGATCAAGGAAAGTTGATTGTGAGACCATCACCAACGAAAGTTGGGATTGAGTCCCTGCATTTTTGAAACGTTTACATGGGGATATTTGTGGACCTATTGACCCACCTAGTGGGACGTTTAGATATTTATGGTCCTAATAGATGTTTCATCTAGATGGTGTCATGTGTGCCCATTGTCATCTCGCAATTTGGCATTTGCAAAATTATTGGCACAGATAAATACGATTGCGAGTACAATTCCCTAATACTCAAATTAAGTTATTCGCCTTGATAATGTTATAAAGTTTTCATCTCAAACATTTAATGACTATTCTTTTTCTATTATGATAGGAGTTGAACATCATGTTGCTCATATTCATACTCAAAATGGTTGTCACGACCCGACCCCGGGGCCGTGACTAGTGCCGATTAGGCACTATTACAGATACGAATGCATAGATTACTACTAATAATTTACAGAAAATTCGGCAGATTTTCCTTCGTTTTACTGACTAACCCACCTGCAAGGAACTCAGCCAACCAGAACAGATATGCGTATATATACGTAAACCAATCTACACAAAGTAAAAGCGGGCCGACAAGGTCACCGCTGCGGTCCTGCCGCTTAATCAAATTCAGACCGTCCAACAGACTCCAGACATATACAACCCTGACATATACAACCCACAAATGTCCACAAACCTCTATACATGATTACGGAAAAGCAAAAGTACATTTACAATCAAAATGGACAATAAGCAGCACGAGCATCTTCAAGCACTCACTCTCGAACAAAAGAGTGTTGTCGCTGAGATAGCAGTCCTATACTGGTGGATCTCGGACCTGTACGTCTGTACCTGCGGGCATGAAGCGCAGCCCC
>JAPFFP010000012.1:17110979-17121190 GCA_026153255.1 Solanum medicagineum
GCAACATAAGGGCCTCTAATTGGCCCTTGGTTCAATTAGGTCCCCAAACTTTCTATTTTAAAGCCGATTAAGGACTTTCGAATCTCAACTTAAATGTACATTCCGACTACAATTAAGCACTGTGAACTTACTTCGACTTAATTAATTTACGGGGTCTAACAATGGTCTTGCTGAGTCATTAATTAAACGTTTGCAATTGATAGCAAGACCATTGTTATGAAACTAGATTGCCTACTTTTGTATAGGGACATGCAATTTTGTATGTTGCAACACTTATTCGTCTTAGACCGACAAACTATCATAAGAATTCTTCACTGCAACTAGTTTTGGGTCAAAAACCTAATATATCTCATTTAAGAATTTTTGGATGTGTTGCATATGTGCCTGTAGCACCACCACATCGCACAAAAATGGGATTCTTTAACCCTCGATTTGCAGATTGTCGGTTTGATGAGATATTTTTCCCAAATTAGGGGGAGAAAATAATGATATCAAAAGAGAAATTTTGTGAAAAAATCCATCATTGTCTCATCTTGATCCATATGCTTCTATTTGTGAGCAAGAAGTACAAAAGATTATTTACATGCAAAAATTGCAAATCAAATGCCAGATGCATTTACAGATTTAAAAAGGATCACGGCTCACCTCTACGAGAAGTAGAGTAGTTGAGAAGAAATAAAGTTGAAATTTACTCCCCGAGTAAGAAATCTGACATTTGTTCATGTAATAGTAAATCAGAAATTTACTATAGCAAAAAGTACATGTCATGATAAAACTTGAAGTTTACTCATTACACATATATTGAAGAAATAAAAGATTTTTCGAGATTGTTTGTTCTCATGATAAGTTGATTGGATCAACTAATGTTGGTGAATTCCTTAAATTCTGAAAGTACGAAAGGTGAATATGGGCCTATTCACCTCATGTGTAAACTGATGCATTTATGAAATAATCACATGTGCATTTATTGTCAACCTAAAATTTGACATTTGTAAAATTATTTGTGCAAGGTAATTGAGTTAAGAGCACAAGTTTAAGAATACGTAATCAAATTCGTTTTGATAATATTGATAAATATCCTAGCTGATTGACACTAAATGCCTTACATAAATGGTCAATCATTGCTTATGAGAACAAAGTTTCATGGTCTGAAATATGATAAATTATAGACAAAAACATGCATCAATCCAATACATCATGATCAATTTTCCCTCCATTGATATATGGTCATGGACCATCTAATTTTCATCTAATAATTTTGTTATACGGTATATAATTAATAAATATATCATGATGCATAAATGATAAATTCTCTAAGATAGATTGAAATATATGTTAGTCTGTCTAGCATAAGGGAGAGATAACAAGAAACTAAGAGTTGAAATACTCCTATTGAATGTCCCTGAAGGACAAAGTCTATTACATGCATGAAACATGCAAGTGATCCCAAATAAGATAATTATTGAAAAGGAGCAAATGATCCAAAACTGTTATAATAAAGAGGCAATATGCTCATGAAGAGCTTATGACATAACACTTCATGAAACCTCGTGAGAGGGGAGCTACCTGAAAATAATGAAGTGATAAGATCTCAACAAGTTATGTCGTATTGCAAATCGACAAAACGATATTTTGTCAGTGGTATCTTTGATACAATATAGCGCAATATAGTAAAAGATTATGAGGATCTAAATCCTACGGTATATTAAAGTATGCTCTAATTATCAAGTGGAATGATGCATCTTGGTAAGCGCAAAGCTTATTTGACTTGCAATCTAGACACTAAAAAATGTCATGTGTTTGATATTGAATATTGTCACTAAACAAAATTGATATGAAAGATTGAAAGTATTTGAAGGATTTAAAATGCATGAAGCATATACGACTTCTTGCAAAACTTGTTTATAATCCTCATATTGATTAAATAAATCAAGAATCTTTCATATTGTTATGCAAGTTGATAACTTAAATTGAAACTCTTGAAGAGTTTTCAAAAGGCCTTAGATTGTTTGGTTAAAGAAGTTAAATTGAGGAACTTGCAAAACTCTTTGACCCTAGGGAGGATTCATAAAGGAGATAAAACAAAACACATTTCACCAAACCTTTCTATACATATGAGCTCCAAAAGAATAAGTCTCTACCAACTGCAACTTTCAAGAAGATGGTAGTTAATACGCGATGTACTCTTTTTTCCTCATAAGGTTTTGTCCCATTGGATTTTTCTTGTAAGGTTTTTAATGAGACATCAAATAATCCGTATTATTAGTTTTTTTCCTCACAAGATTTTGTCCCATTAGGTTTTCCTTGTAAGATTTTTAATGATGCATCAAATAATAACACTCTTAAGTTTCCTCTTCTTTTTTTTTTGGTTCCACACGTGTAGTAGAGCACTCCTTTAACAAAGGCGACTTTGTACCCAAGGGGAATTGAACTCGAGACCTCTGGTTAAGGACGAAAGAGTACTTACCACTCCACCACAACCTTTGTAGATATAACAAAATTGAGCGATTATAATGATTAATTTCATAAAGTAATCATAATTTTTATCGTTAATTAAGATCATATACAAAAAACATGGTTAACTAGGATTAGGTATTAATATTTAAATTTAAATAATGTGACAAGTGCCATTTCTTTACTAGGTGGATGTCGGTAAGCCTTCGCCTTCCTTTACTTGATTTCAACGGATAACTAAAAATTCTAACTTATTTTTTTACTATGTCTCATGGACATGTGAGGTTGATGTGGCACATAAATGTTAAAGATGACTAGATGATCAATTCATAAGTTGGAGTGGGAAACTAATACATTGGAGAAAAGTTGAGGCATCTGAATGTTCGTGTTCAAAATATATAATTGCTAGTTAAGACTAAATTAAAATGTTTATCCATATTTATGCCGTTTGAAACTTTAGCCTCGACTAAATTTCATTGATGATAATTATCAACTTTATAAATATCATGGATACATATGTATACACAACAAGAAATATTTAATAACAACATAAAATTTCAACTATTGGTAGAGCTAGGATCAGATATTTTGAGACTCAAACAGGCATCTACAGCATCCCCAATAGTAAGGAAAATCCATCCTTTTCCTAGTTTATCCAAACATTTTGCTGTCTTCATTTTGTTAATCACTCTTAATCTTGGGTTAGCTATTGTTAACTGCAAAAAAAAAAAAAAAAACATCATATAAGAGTTGATATAAATTAGTTATCTGAAAAATAAGATAGATAACTTGCTACAATTTACGATAGTATGTTAATTTTGACACTATTAATGTATCAACCTAACGTATGCAAGTGGGATGCCCAAACCACCGATAGAGCGAGCTTTATTCAATTATGTTATTCATTTTACATTTATACGTTAGAACATCATACGAGACAGTGTTGCGTGATATCACTTCGACTAACATGCATTTGCCTTTGATGATGCCCTCATTTTCTTCAAATCATGGTCCGACTCTGCATACCACCCTAAGGGGGTGTAATGCAGGCACGACTCAAACACTTGACCTATAGATTATATGGAGATAATTTTACTATTGCTCGAAGGTCTCTTGCATATATTATTAGTGTATAAATGTGTATATATGATAAACCCTTTATATAGTTCTGGCATAAATTTTAGAAATATATAGATATATATCTATGATAGACTGACTTGAATGCTTTGTGAAGCCAATTCCTTTTGCAGCTCTTCTAACATCCCTATTCCTGATGTATCAACACTAATTACATCTGCAAACCAATGAGATCAAGATAATGTTAGTAGTTTCACAACAAACTCAAAATATAAAGGGCAAGCCCGGAGTACTAAAGCTCCTGCTATGTGCAGGGTTTGGAGAAGGGCCCGACCACAAGCTTGGAAATTCTATAAGTTATGAAACTTACTTGACATGTCTAGAACTACAAAATGAACATTTTCCTTTGTGTTATTCTCACTACCATTTGTATGTGTCACCAATTTCATCACCCTATAAACAAAATTAGGTGAAAAGTAAGTACACTTGACGTTTATACCATAAGAGCGCGAATTATATATATATATACCTCTCTCTTATGGAAGTAGCATTTGCGAAACAAAGTGAACCAGAGTTGATTCTGATGATCAAGATGCCTGAAGTTCTAGTGGCTCCTGGGTACTGTGTAATGTCACAAAACGTGTCTGTCGTCCCAGGAAGTCTTCCTTGTACTTCTGTACTTGCTCGAATTGTGTCAAGGATTATTCTAGCAAATGAAATGCCAACCTGCAATAGACCAAATAGATGTTACTAAATTAGTTGAGTAACTTTGTAGGTCGAATGACAATAATCAAGTGAACGACTTTACAGATGAAAAGACATTTGTTTAATACAAGTTGTTTTCTTATTATAGTTCTTGAGTAAATTCTTGTGTATCCAGAGGGAGACAGAGACTTCAAAATTACCGCGACTAGAAGGCCAATTTCGACAGAAACAAACAGTACTCCGAAGAAGGCACCAAGGCAAATAATGAAGTCCATCTTGTCCACTTTCCATATGTGATATGCTTCATTTATGTCGATCAATCCAGGAAGCGCGGATAAAATAACTGATGCAAGGATGGGTAGTGGAGTATA
The DNA here is from genome assembly GCA_026153255.1 of Solanum medicagineum. Lineage (NCBI taxonomy): Eukaryota > Viridiplantae > Streptophyta > Magnoliopsida > Solanales > Solanaceae > Solanum > Solanum medicagineum. The sequence goes on from JAPFFP010000012.1 coordinate 17,115,587, forward strand.
GTATAAAAGCTTGGTTAACAGTTCCAGGGATATGAAAACTGTGATAGCCATAACTATGTTTGATACCACAGTTTCACATCCTGCACTGAAATTCACTGCTGTCCTCGAAAATGAACCTGTAACAATTTTTTAGCACAACTTATTATTCCAACAACAAAGTACCACGTGTAATCGTACGTATACCTTACCCCTACCTTAAAAAGGTAAAGAGGTGATTTTCGATAGGAAAGAGACGTTCTTTTTGAACATATGATGTGGAAAGTTAAATTTATCAGAACTTGTATGACTTATCATAACGATATTCAAGATTTTGAACATGATATGTGAAAGTGTAAGGAATTGAGATTTACCAGTTGCTGTATAGCAAGAAGTTAAAGATCCCACAATGTTCATGAAACCCATGGCTACCATTTCTTTGTTTCCATCGAGATGATAGCCTTTCATCGAAGCAAAAGATCGTCCAACAGCAATGGCTTCCTGAGGAAAACCAAGAGCATTTCAACATTATGATTTAATCCTCCCAATTAAGTGACTTTTAGGAAATCAAATAGGGAGAACAAAGAGTAGAGACATACAGTTAGAGCTACGAGAGCACAAATTAGTCCAGTTTTCGCGACTTGTCCAAGGTGTGGACCATTGAACTGTAACTGATGAACTGAACTCGGATTCAAACCCCCTTTGAAGTGTTTTACGATTTTCACTCCGTGTTGATCAGCCTTCGTTAAATAAACCATCAAGGTTGATACTATAACTGATAACAAAGGAGCAATAGCCGGAAGCCAGAACAGTTTCTTATTCCTTTTACCCTGCAGTATATTTCAGGTGGCCAGTAGATTAGTTAACGAAACAGGAAAAAATCGCCAAAAGTGGATCGATGACAAATGAGTACACCTTGTTTACTTACTATAAATCTGGTTGCGAGGATGAAGATGAGGAAGGAACAACCAAGTATAAAATTCATAGGAGACAACTGAAAAAAGTCCAATGGAAATCAGTAGGATGAAAACGCGAAAATTCAATCGAAAAGAAGTTCAGAAACTTACTGTCTCATCATGAAATGATCTGAAAACAGCTTTAAGCACAGAAACTACATCAGTTTTGTTAGTAAAGTGACTAATTCCTATGAGTCCTTTTAATTGTTGAAGACCAATTATAATGGCTGCACCTCCCATGAATCCTACTATGGCAGCATGTGAAAGAAAATCCACAAGAAATCCCAACCTGCACATACACAAGATTAATATTAAACCACAACATAACTAGATCAGACAGGATATAGCGAAACTGGATCTCACCGAGAACATGACCTTAGATAGAAAGGAGTACAAGTCGCGAATTAGAGTAACAGACTAATAGGGTAGTAGGGTTAGGTGGATGTCTGGTCTTCGGATATAGTAGGGTAGTAGGAATAATCATGTTTATATATCCTGTGTTGTTATTATCTATCATAAATGTTGATTTTATCGTATTTACACACACTATCATGTGCTCTTCATTGTTATCATTCTTTCCGTTTCATTTCTTTTCCTTTTCCTTTTTTCATATCTAGTTTATTCTGCTTATAGGTTTTTGAGACGAAGGTTCCAAGAAACAGTCTCTCTACCTTGTGAGATAGTGGTAAGGTCTGCGTACATTCTAGCCTCCCTAGACTCCACTTGTGGGATTCCACTGGATATGTTGTTGTTGTTGTTAACAACATAACTAGTGTAATTCCACGAGATAATATAAGTACAACAGACCATAGATAGTAACAAAAATCGAAGGACGAGAAACTATTTCCTCCACAACCTCCTATCTACCTCTAACAAAGATTAACATACATAACCAAAAAAGAGAACGTTTCAACATTTGCTAAAAGAAACTTTACCTTAATAGGCCAAATGCAGCTTGAAATATACCAGCAAAGAAAGTGACAGTAAAAACAAGGCTTGTATAAGCAATAGGATCAACTGCAGGATCTACAATCTCGGTAATCATTGCAGAAAGCAGCAGCGATACAACAGCAACAGGACCAATAGCAAGCTCTCGCGAACTCCCCATCACAGCATATATCAATGGTGGTACCACACTAGTGTCTAAAATATATATATATATGAAAATATGTAAGCTTAAATCAAAAAGATATGAACAAAAAACAATTACACTGGTTTTCGGAAACTTACATAATCCATATTGAGGTTCAAGATTTGCAAGATTAGCATATCCTATACTCTGCAAGAAGTTATCATTTTAAACTCAACATTTCGAAAAGTGCAAGAAACAAATACTAATGCCAAACTATGCGACCAATTCTCATCTAAAAGCTTAAGCCATTAGAAATATGGTCGCACAGTTCTACATGGTACGAGAGTACGTAAATAAAATTGTGATCTTTCTAACTGCTTAAGATTTTAGATGAACTGGTCGCACGCAATTCAAGAAGTGACACAACAACAACAACAATAATATACCCAGTGGAATCCCACTACTGGGGTCTGGGGAGGGTAAAATATATGCAGACCTTACCACTATCTCATAGAGGTAGAGAGGTTGTTTCCTAAGAACCCTCGTAGACTTTATAATTCAAGAAGTGACACTTTATCTTTATTTGCTATACCTGAGGAATGCAAAGACTTGCAAGAGTTAAGCCAGACAACAAATCATGCTTGAACATATTAGCTTTATATTTTCTTCCCCAACTAAGAATTGGAAATAACCCTTGCAAGAATGAAAAGACCCCAGCTCTGTATTGCTTCGAATTTGAAGGAAAAAAATTGTTTTTTTGTGGCAAAACAGTTTCAGTAATTGAATTGATCAGTTCATTGAAGAAACTTGGTGGCTTCGGAGAATTCAGAAGCCACTGAGTTCTCTCATTCCTTCCATCAGCATCGAGCTGCATCTGCTGCAGCTCGATGCTGATGCTCTCATTCGGACATGAACACATTTTAATTTTTTTACTTGATTGAATCTTGAACTAAATGCTCTCATATATCAAGAAGGATGAACTATGTGTTCATATTTATACATGTGCTCAATTTTAGTCACTACTAGGAAAGACATTTACTTTGGCATGTTAATGCTAATAATAGCAATAAACTAATAATATAGTAACAATTATTGTCATAATTTAGTAGTCTTATAGTATACAAAGAAATCACATGTACATTAAATTAATAGCAATTATTCTAATTTGAGTATTCATCACTAATAATTGGGATCTCTAATTTTCGTGATTCCTTCTCATGACAATAATCATAACTAAAATAAAAATGTCAACGCATCTAAAGAAAAAGAATTAATCTTTAATTTATCCATAAATGTCAATAATTATAATCAACATACAATCACTTATTTACATATGGGGAAAATTATGTTCATTATCCATCTAATGGAAAATCCTCTTAGCTCCGCTTAGCCTTATCCCTTCCGAGGACTATTTTCGTGATCATCTCTATAGGAACTGGACCATCGTATTTGGTCAAATATCTAGCACAAACTTTTATATATGCTTCTTTCACTACAATATATTTGAACAAGTTCCTGAATAATTAGATGATAGTGACAATCTTAATGATATCGATTGTGAAAATGAACGAACTGAATGTGAATATAATGGTCATGACAATCTTAATTGCGAGGATGAACCAACTAAATGTGAATATAATGGCCATAAATAGAATGATTTTAGATCACTATCGAATAACTAACCAGTATGTTTTTTCTCATGCCCTTCCTCTTTCAATTAGTTTCTTTTTTGGAAAAATTAGCGGATAAGCAAGCATATACTAGTTAATTAGCTAACAGAGCTATAGTTTTGAATTAATTATGGCCCGCGGCAAACATCTAGCTGTAATTACAGATGCTACTATAATTATAGTTAGGCGATGTTATTGCCCAAACTATAGCTATGAAATATAATTAAGGTATTTTTTAGTAGCTATATGCAAAAAAATCCTTTCTTTTTTTTCACCCAGTGTTCGGTACCCACATTGGAGCCCAACTAAATCTGTATTCCCGTCGGGAAGTCGCACATTGGGTTAAAGTTGCCCCTAACAAAGATGACTCCATATCCAAGAAGACTCGAACCCGAGACTTCTGATCAAGGATAAAGGAATACTTACCATTCCACTATAACCTTTGTTGGTTTTTAATCAGTTATATATGTATCTGTGTACTGTGTTACATCGACTTATACTCAACTATTAAGAATGAATTAAGCTTACACTTAGGTTAATTAATACCTATGTCATCTAGAGTTTTCACGTGTTAAAATAATCATAATCAGACGTTCAGAACAACTAATATAAGTTGACTACATTTTAAATTTCAAAATAATTAGTCAATACATACCTCATTAAAACTTTTTTTTATCCAACTCGATATTCGGTGCTTACATTGAAGATCGACTATATCTGAATTCGTGCCGAGTAGGATTCTATTTGGAGAGAAACACTCCTTACCGAGAATGTTTTCATTCGCAAGACTCAAACTCAAGAGAAACCTCATCTGATTAACCACACATCGAGCCTATGTCCCATTAAATATTATTTCAATCATACTTATTATATTCACGTTAATCTCTATCCACATATTTATTTTTTTTCATTCTTGAAATTATTTTTCTTTGAGTAGTTGATCCTTATATAATTAACCCCACACATCAATAATATCCTAAGCAATTCATGACCCCTGTGACTCCAATCACTTACAAATTGAATAGAAGAAGATAACCTTTTTTAGAAATTTATATGTAAAAATAATTTTTTTTATGAAAAACATAAAATTAAAAAAGCTAAAAAGAATCAACCGAATAGTGTTGTGACAAGCAAGGAGAATAATTTGAATTTTTATTACTTACAAGTTGTTAAGAAACGTTTCATTCCTCAATTATTGTTGATAGTAGAAGTGTGCAAAAATCGAACCGATCAATAAATTAAATTGAAAAAAATATTATTAATTTATTGTTATTGAATTATTAGGTTAATGAATTATTAAGTTAATGGATTTTTCTACAATTCTATCAAAATTCGATTTTGATTTGCTAATTGCTAGTCAAAGTCATAATATTTTTCAATATAATAGGAAAAATTGTGAAGGCACAGGATGAAAGGGCCAGATTGTCGATTTTCCACATATTTTCTCACCTTGATTTTATTTAATACAAAGGGGTCATTTGGTTGGTAATACTACCATTTTTATTTCTTATATTTTGCCAAAATACTGTCATAAAATAATGAAATGATCGGTTGCAGGGATTTGTTTTATCTCTCATTATATAAGTGTGAGTTGTGCAGCCACACGCAGACATGTCAGTAGCTCTCCATAGATGTACCTGCTTAACTTGTCTATTTCCTTCTATATTATGCAGAGTTTATAAAAATATTTCATAGATTTTTTTATTTAATGTTTTTAAGACAGATGCTTACTTCAACTATAATTTTACAATATAAGTAAATACTGAAATGATTAACATAAGACAAAATTCTCTTTAAACTAGTGAAATAAAATTAAATAAATTTTTTATTTATGTGATTATATTTGTGTTAAAAAGGATTGTAGGGTTGGGGAAACAGGCAGCTTTCCATCGACGCGTCGGCTTGAGGTGTCAGTTTCTTCTTATATATT
>JAPFFP010000012.1:17126919-17154752 GCA_026153255.1 Solanum medicagineum
GTAGTGGGAAGGTCTGCGTACATTATACCCTCCCCAGACCCCACTTGTGGGATTTTACTGGGTATGATGATGATGAGGAGGAGGAGAAAGTCAAATATATTTTTGTCGATTTATGTCATGAAAAGAAGTTCGTCTTCGTGGTTGTTTTCCTCAAGCAATAGTTGAGGTGCAAGTTCTTGACAAAGATAAATATAATTTTTTTTAAGCACAGTGAATGTTCTATGAGGTTACAACACCACTTAGCACGATTTTAAATTTTTAAGTGTTTTATATTGTCCTCGATTTTTATTAGTTCATATTGAAAAATCAATTTAAAAACACCAAAGAACTTGAAAGAAGCCGAACCAAATCGAATTAGTTCGGTTCAGTATACAGTGCACACTTTTTCAAAGTCGAAAATCAAAGAATCGAACCAAAATTTGCTAAAACCAAACTAAAGAACCGAATGTCCACCCCCTAATTATAATTTATTTGTCTTATTTTAATTTAATACGAAATTTTAAAAAAATACTTCCTCCCTATGTTTTACTTGTCACTATTTCAAGTATCAAAGCCAAATTATATTAACTTTGACCAGCATTTTAAGATGTATTTTTTTTTCATCATATTAATATGAGAAGAGTTGTAACTTATATAATTTTTCGTATAGTTTTCAACGATCTAAATTTTAGATTATACTAAATTTAGTTATTTCAATTTAGCTTTGAAATTTAATCAAGTCGACATCGAAAAATGAAACAGTAACAACTAAAACTGAACAAAAAAAGTAAAAATCTTATGATATTAAACATAAAATAAATAGAATGTATCAAAATATCTTGTGATATCGAATATATCGTATAAAAAAATTGAAATTAAAGTTTACTTTACCCTAAATGGAAGAATAGTAATTGATTTGTGGAGTTTAGTTTCATTGTTTTTTTCCCTTCATACTATATGTAGGTGAAGCTTTAATGGAAGAATAATTAATAAATACTTTTTTTCCCCTTTTTGTTCACACAATAATAATAAATCTTCAAATATCATCATAATTTAATACTCAAAAATAATCATCAGTCTCTCATTGTGCCTTTTTCACTCCACTTTCTTTGAACCATTTTTTTTTTCTTCTTCCAAATTTTCTTGACAACCAAACAGATCCTAACAAGTTTGAGGTTGCTCCTTTGAGGAATCTAATTTGCTTTTTTCTTTTCCTTCTGTCATGATTAAGGAAAAAAAGAATTTTCCAGAATTGTTGGATTCATTGAACCTGGACAACATTTGGTTCTTGCATCTTGTTCCTCTTGTAAGGTTTGTTTGTTTGTTTTCAATTTTTTTTTTCTTTTACAGAATTTTTTCTTTTTTGTTTTTTTAATTTGGACCATTGAGTGTGCATTATTATATCTTGCTTTATATTATGTTTACCTTTCCAAAATACTGTATGCCTCAACATTTTTGTCTACATTTTTAAAGTCACGGATTCAAGATTTTAAGTTAATGAAAATAATCGAGTACTATTTATGTGCTTGCTTTCATTTACCCCTAGAGGTTTGGTTTAGTGTTAGAGTCAACCATGTGATATGTTGATTAGACGTCACTAATTTGAATGATGTTATAGATAAAATATCGAAATTAGTAAATTACTTATATATAAGAGGAGTTTAAGCTACATAAATAGATAGTGGATCGACATGGCTGTTGAAGCAGCTTGAGGGTATATTCGTAAATTTTTTTTTATAGTTTTTCTGTTGTAATTTGTTTGTCTTATTTTTAATGTTAAAATATGTTACTGATCTTATATCTATAATATTTTATGATTCTTTTGTTATAATTTATTTATTTTATTATTAGTGTTAAAAAATATTATTAATCATGGTAATTTAGTAAATAAACATAGAAAGGTGAGATCACATAATTGAAGGAGTTTACATCCATGAGCCATTGACCCTCCAAGATTTCTCGGCTAGATAAAAGTGTTTGTTTATGATAATGTATGTAATTTTTAATATTTTTTCTATCCTAATTTTTGTTATTTACTATTTTTTTATTAGTTTGTCTTAAAAAATTATTTAGTTTTCCTAAAAACAAAGAATTTCTTTTTATGTTAAAGAACTAATAAGCAGTTATCTTTATTAATCTTCCTATTATAGCAACACAAATATCTTATCTTATTTTAGACCATTACTTTTTAAAAATATTTCCTTTTTTAAATAAAAATTTGTGCCTATTAAATTGTATCACATGAATTGAGACAGAAAGAAATATCATGGCTTTTTTGACTCCTCCAAATTCTTAATGAATTATCTTGCCTTGTGATACATAGGATTAGTAGGATTAGTCGTGTCTTTATATATTGTATTGTTATTGTCCGTCATTTATTTTGCTACTTTTATTGTATTTATAAGTTATCAATTAGTTTTCACTGTAGTCAATTTTTTTGTCATATCTAGTATTTTCTGCTTTTGAGCTGATATATTTGAGTTAAGGGTCTTCCGAAAACAGTCTCTCTATCTCTATGAGGTAGTGGTAAAGTCTCCGTACGTTTTACCCTCCCCAAACTCCACTTATGAGTCTGCGTACATTTTACCCTCGCCAAACTCCACTTGTGAGATTTCGTTGATGTATTGATATTGTGTTTTCTTAATTTGTTTTAAATGTTATGAAACTGTATAAAACAATACAAAGAATAAAGTAGGGGAGAAGAGAGAAGATTTCTTATTGCTCTTGAATAATATTGAGATGTCTATTACAATGAAGGAAACCCTTATATTTATAGGGAAAAAATTGACTTGGTCTTCAAGTAAGAAACTGAATTGGTTTTCAAATAGGATTCCTAACTCCTAAAATCTACATAAATAGACATTCACTATAAATAGAATATGTTTATAACACTCCTTCTTGAATGTCTATTTGCTAGACTATGTGCCTCGTTAAAACCTTACTAGATAAAACCCTGTGGGAATAAATTCTAGTGAAGGAAAAAGAGTACACATATCTAATATATGCATTTTGGATGCCTCATTAAAAACCTTACAAGGAAAACCCAATGAGACAAAACCTTGTGAGGAAAAAAGGGTACATCGCGTGTTAACTCCCCCTAATCAGAACATCAATCCAACGACTTGATCTTCGCATCCCAATCTTGTGTACCATCTTCTTGAAAGTTGCAGTTGGTAGAGACTTGGTGAACAAATCAGCCACATTGTCACTCGAATGAATCTGTTGCACATTTATATCACCATTTTTTTGGAGATCATATGTATAAAAACATTTTGGTGAAAATGTGTTTTGTTCTATCTTCTTTTATGAATCCTCCCTTTAGGATGAAAGAGTTTTGCAAGCTCGTCACTTTAACTTCTTTAAGCAAACAATCTATTACCTTTTGAAAACTCTTCAAGAGTTTCAATTCAAGTTATCAACTTGCATAACAATATGAAAGATTCTTGATTTATTTTATCAATATGAGGATTACAATCAAGTTTTCAAGAACTTGTACATGCTTCATGCATTTTAAATTCTTCAAATACTTTCAATCTTTCATATCAATTTTGTTCAGTGACAATATTTCAATATTAAATTCATGACGCTTTCTAGTGTCTAGATTGCAAGTCAAATAAGCTTTCACTTACCAAGATGCATCATTCCACTTGATAATTAGAGCATGATTTAATTATACCATAGAGCTTAGATCCTCATACTCTTTTACAATATTGTGATATATTGTATCAAAAATGTCATAAACAAAATATTCTTTTTATCAGTTTGCACTGTAACATAACTTGTTGAGATCTCAACATTTCATTATTTTCAGGTAGCTATCCCTCTCATGATGTTTTATGAAATATTATGTCATAAGCTCCTCAAGAGCCCATTGCCTCTTAATGATGATCATTTGGATCATTTGCTCATTTTCTTTTCAAGAATTATCTTATTTGGGATCGATTGCATGTTTCATGCATGTCATAGATTTTGTCTTTCAGGGACATTCCATAAAACTCTTAGTTTCTTACTATCTCCCCTCTTATGTTAGACAAACTAACATATATTCCAATCTACCTTGGAAAATTCATCTTTTATGCATCATGGTATATTTATTGATTATATACAGCATATCAAAATTATATGGAATTTATATGGTCCGTGACCATATACTAATTCGAGGAGAAATTGATCATAATGCATTGAATTGATGCATATCTTTGTCTATAATTTGTCATATTTCAGACCATGAAGCTTTGTTCTCATAAGCAATAATTGACTATTTATTTAATGCATTTAGTGTCAATCAACTTGGATATTTATCAATATTATCAAGATGAATTGTCTTGATTGTATTCTGAAAGTTGTGCTCTTAACTCAATTATCTTGCATAAACAATTTTGCGAATTCCAAACTTCAAGTCGACAATAAAACACATATGTGATCATCTTATTGATGCATCTATTTCATATATCACATGATGGTAAACGGGCTCATATTCAGCTTTCCTACTTTCAGAATTTAGGAAATTCAATCCCAATATTAGTTGATCCAATCAACTTATCATGAGAACAAGCGATCTTGAAGAATTTCTTCAATATATGTCTAATGAGTAAACTTCAAGTTTACCATGACATGTGCCTTTTGCTATAGCAAATTTCTGTATTATTCAATCACTTTTCTTCTTTCAGACATTATGCACTGCTATCACATTCACTTTAGAGAATGGAGCATTGGAATAAATTTTATGACTTTTCACCAAAAACACATTATTTTGCTTTTGTTATCATTATATCATTCATCTGGTGCATTGGGACTTGAACCAACGTCTCACGCCATAAATTGATGGGGTTTGAACTCAACATCTTATTATGATTCTTTTGGATGTATGACCATCTTCAAGTAATCATATTTTTCTTTTAGGCTTTTTCACAAAAACAAGTGGGTTCTTGACTGTAAGATATTCATATTTTTAAATTTCATCAAGATGATGACGCAAGAATATCATCACTTTAGCACATCTTATTTTGATGCTTTATTTTCTTCTGCAATGATGTCTCCAAGACATCTAATATCCAACACCCATGAAGGACAGTTCTTGCCCAAATTATGAAGGGCAACAAATTAAATTTTCTCAAGATTAGTCATATCAATAAAGAGAAAATAAATAAATAAATAAATAGTAACTTGGCCTTGAAACTTAACCTTCACTCTTTAAAAGAGTACAAGGTTAGTCATATCAATAAAGATAAAACAAATAAATAGCAAGGCTAGTCATATCAATAAAGATAAAACAAATAAATAAACAATGCGTTAGCCTTGAAACTTAACCTTTATTAGCCTTGAAACTTAACCTTTATTATTTAAGACAGTAGAGTCTCGTGCTGATAACGTATTATGAAACTATATAAAATTGTTATGAAACTATATAAAATAATACAAAGAATAAAGTAGGGGAGAAGAGAGAAGAATTCTTATTACTCTTGAATAATATTAAGATGTCTATTACAATGAAGGAAACACTTATATTTATAGGGAAAAAACTGACTTGGTATTCTGGTCTTCAAATAAGATCCTAACTCTTAAAGGAATCTACATAAATAGACATTCACTATAAATAGAATATTACATTAAACAAATAATAATAATAATAATAATAATAATAATAATAATAATAAAAAGGTTATGAGCATAACAACACGTTTACCCTTTTGAAGTTCTTTAATTAAAATAATTATTTATATGGGACCTAATGCTAATTAAGTAGGTGGAAAATTTTCTTTCCTTTATTTTATAGGTATTATTTTGGTCCACTATCAATGGTTTCTAAATAAGGCGTATGGAAATTGGCTTTAGTCTAGCCAATGCATATTCGTTCTGCAAAAATTGGAACAAGAAACCTTTTGTTTTATTTTTTATTTTATTTTTTATATTAAGTAATTCCAAATATCTTGATGTGGACTTCAATTTTCTTAGTTATTGACCTTTTTTGTTTAAATAATAAATAGCATTTCATCCAAGCAGATTTACTGTAAATCATATCAAAAGCGTTCTTAGAAATCATTATTAATTCTATAATGGCATATTCAAAATTTAGACGTTGTTCTGAAATGTCTATGTTACTCCTAGATTACTTTCAAACAAGATATTTTACACGATCTACGTTAGAATAAATTCCTTAAACAGAACAAACCTCTTTACACTTGTCATATGTTGAACAAAGTGTCATGTTCTGTTCTATGAAGTTGAAGTAATTCTAGATTTCCTCCTGGTGAAAAATATTTGTACTATATGACTTTGGTTGTCAATTGTTCAATTTTGTCATACCAGATTTATTCACTAACATTTCATGCTCACTTTGTTTAAATCAATGGTTATCGATGATCCATTTGTCATTTAGACAGAATATAAAATTGTGCTGTAGCTTCTAATACTAGTGTAATTTCCTAGTTATCTATATAAAGGACAAGTTAGAACTTTCAAATGTGGTGCAAAGTTCAAAAAGTTTTGGAACTTTATTAGCTCTAAAGTCTCCCTCTGTGTTCACCAAATTTGAAAGGGTTGGTATAACTTCTTATTTTATAACATGGTTTTACATCTAGAAGTTGATCCAACATCTTGACCGAGGAGCTAACCTTAGATAGTAGCGTTTAGAGGTCGTAGATTAGGGTAGAATGTTAGTAGGTAGTCGAGCATTGTCTTGTTTTTTTGATAGGGTAAGGCTTGGTGATAGTCTAGAACACCGTGTTTGTCATAGTGTTAGCCTTATTCGTGTAGTTTCTGGCTTTTGGTATTTGTTATCATATGTCGTTTACTATGTTTAGGTGATTGCACTATGTTGTTGATGTTATTGTTCCTTTGCACTGTTTTCGTATTAGTTGTCATCTTTTCTTCACGGCCGTTTTCCCTTTCCATTACTACTTTGATCCGTTTCACTTGAGTTGAGGGTTTTTTGGAAACAACCTCTCTACCTTCACGAGGTAGAGGTAAGGTTTACATACCGCTTTGTAGGATTTCACTCGGTATGTTGTTATTGTTGTCGTCAATTTGGATGCAATAACTAGCTTGAATGAAAATTTAATAGTTCATATGGTGATATAACTCAATTGTATTTCCTCTACATTACAGGTGAATTAGCTAGTCTTTTCAAGCATGAGTAATTCTAATGCTGACGCCGAAGAAAGAAAAGAGATGGACATAAAGAGCTTTTCGTCGTCACAACACAACCAAACACCCTACATTCACAAGGTTGGAGTCCCTCCAAAACAGGATATATTCAAAGAGTTTAAGACTACTGTGAAGGAGACGTTCTTCGCAGATGATCCACTGCGCAGTTTCAAGGATCAACCAAGGTCTAGGAAGTTTGTACTCGGTTTACAGGCCATATTTCCGATACTAGATTGGGGTAGAAGCTATAACTTTCGAAAATTCAGAGGTGATCTTATCTCTGGTCTCACCATTGCAAGTCTTTGTATTCCTCAGGTAAAGAGTATGCCTGGACTATGTTGCTCGGATTCTCCAAAAATGCATAACTTCTAGAGGATCTGACACGTGCCTCATGACATTTTTGAAGGATCTGAGCAACATACTGCCGGAGGATTTATATTAATGAATTCAAGATTGTTAAGATCCTTACAGAATTCTTACCAAAAACTTTCTACTTGTATGACAGGATATTGGCTACTCAAAACTTGCAAATTTAGATCCTCAGTATGGATTATGTATGTGTTCCTTATTAACTTTGTTTTTGTTAATAATCGCGAAAAGTCCTTTTTCATTCTTCTCTTTGTTTAAAATTCCAGACTCCAGCTTTGTTCCACCTCTAGTTTACGCCTTCATGGGCAGTTCAAGAGATATAGCCATAGGGCCTGTGGCTGTTGTATCACTCTTGATTGGGACTCTGCTCCGGAATGAAATTGATCCGAGTAAACATCCAGCCGAGTATCTGAGGCTTACTTTCACAGCAACCTTTTTCGCTGGCATTACTCAGGCTACTCTTGGTATCCTAAGGTGATTAAAACATTTGAATATCAAAGTTGGCTGTATAGTTAGACCTCTCTATTACAGTCATCCTCTATAACTGTCATTTCGTTATAGCAGCCAAAACATATCCAGACAAATGACGTTGTTATAGAGAGGCTTGACTTGTTCTTTATTTCCTTCTCTTTCTGACTTGACCTCTCGTTCTTGCCAGATTGGGCTTCTTGATAGACTTTCTGTCTCATGCTGCTGTCGTTGGATTCATGGGTGGTGCTGCCATCACAATTGCTCTTCAGCAGCTTAAAGGATTTCTAGGAATTAAGAAGTTTACTAAGAAAACAGATATCATTTCTGTGATGAAGTCAGTCTTTCAGTCGATCGAACATGGAGTAAGTTTTCTTGCCACCTGATAGCATCCTACCTAAGATGTCTTTTATGGATAACTTGAAATTTATTCCTTCTTGTCCTATTTTTGTAGTGGAACTGGCAGACAATTCTCATTGGAGCAACCTTTTTAACTTTCCTTTTGTTCGCGAAGTACATTGTAAGAGTCCTGAGCTCTTTCGACTAAATTTTGAAAGCATTTGGTAGTGTTTAATCGATTCTAAGATATTTTGACAACCAGGGAAAGAAGAACAAAAGGCTGTTTTGGGTACCTGCAATTGCTCCTTTGATTTCTGTTGTTCTTTCGACTTTCTTTGTCTACATTACTCATGCTGATAAGAAGGGAGTTTCCATAGTAAGTTCTTATTTTAGATTCTTCCTACGTTCATCGTTGGAGTATAGTGGTCTCTTTGTAATCGACTTGTATAATGCTCTTACCAGGTAGGACACATAGAGAATGGAATCAATCCTCCATCTGTCGATAAAATATATTTCAGCGGTGACTATCTCATAAAAGGGATTAGGACTGGTATTGTAGCTGGCATGATTGCATTGACGGTAAGCAAAATATTGAATGAAATGTCGAAGAAGGAACCTTTACACATTTCTCTACTAAATGTACAATCTTTTACCTTTTCATTCATAGGAAGCTGTTGCGATCGGAAGAACTTTTGCTTCAATGAAGGACTACCAGTTGGACGGAAACAAAGAGATGGTGGCACTTGGCGCTATGAATATTGTTGGCTCGATGACATCCTGCTATGTAGCAACAGGTAAGACAAATGAACAAAGCAAATGCAGTATGAGTAAAGATGATACAAGTATTATTCAGTTATTATAAAACGGTTTGTCTAACTAGTTGATCGATTCACCTCTTGTAGGTTCCTTTTCTCGATCAGCAGTAAATTACATGGCTGGCTGCCAAACTGCATTTTCCAACATTGTCATGTCTGTTGTCGTGTTCCTAACTCTGGAGTTCATAACACCTCTTTTCAAGTATACTCCGAATGCAATCCTTGCTGCCATCATCATCTCAGCTGTACTCGGCTTAATTGACTACGAAGCAGCAATTTTGATTTGGAAGATTGATAAATTTGACTTTGTTGCTTGCATAGGGGCATTTTTTGGCGTGGTTTTTGCCTCTGTTGAGATTGGTCTTTTGATCGCGGTAAGACCATACAGAAAAACATCAACTTAAATTTATCATTCAATGGTAAGTTCTGATAGTTTGTTTCACTTGCAAAAAGGTCACAATATCATTTGCTAAGATCCTACTCCAAGTCACAAGACCGCGGACAGCTACTCTTGGTAGGATACCGCGGACAAATGTATACAGAAACATTCAACAATACCCCGAGGCAACCAAAGTTCCTGGTGTATTGATAGTTAGAGTTGATTCTGCTATATACTTTTCAAACTCCAACTATATTAAGGAAAGGTAAAGCATTTCTTCCTCAATCCCAACTTCTTTCTTATCTTTATGTACTACGAAAAATGAACTTGTTCTCACCGAGGACATGATCTTAGATAGAAAGGAATGGAGGTCGCGAATCAGAGTAGCAGACTAATAGGTCTGGCCTTGGGGTATAGTAGGGTAGTAAGATTAGTCATGTTTTATATCCTATGTTTGTCATTATCCGTCATATATATGTTGATTTTATCATATTTACACACTATCATGTGTTTTTCGTTGTTAGTCATTCTTTCTGTTTCCTCTCCTTTCCCTTCACTTTTCTCCATATCTACTTTATTTTGCTTATGTGTTTTTGAGGCGAGGATTCCCAAGAAACAGCTTCTCTGCCTTGTGAGATAGTGGTAAAGTCTGCGTACATTCTACCCTCCCATACCATTCCACTGGGTATGTTGTTGTTGTTGCATGTACTACGAGAAAATGAACGTTGACAAACTAATGACGCATTTTTTCAGGATACTGAGATGGCTAATGGATGAGGAAGAACAACTAAAAGCAGCTAATGATCCTAAAATTCAATTCTTGATCGTTGATATGTCGCGTAAGTAGAGATCAATTACGCGTCACTAAAATTAAAATCGCGTTATCTTACTCTAAGAGATAACACACTGATCGATGATCCATCCCTCGCGTTTTTTCTCCTTGCAGCTGTTACTGATATAGACACCAGTGGCATCCATGCTTTGGAAGAGTTGCATAGAAGCCTAAAAAAGAGAGATGTTCAGGTACTCATCTTACATATGTTAAAAATTACTAAACTTTCAACTAACAGTACGTCAATTTTAAATTCTGAATCTGCCTCTAAACTTACGATGGCACAGCTTGTTCTGTCGAACCCCGGAAGAGTAGTGATTGACAAGCTACATGCATCCAATTTTCCAGATCAAATTGGTGAGAACAGGATATTTCTCACAGTTGCTGATGCTGTTCTAACATGTTCATCAAAATTGCCTGAAGAAGTTTAATATTGTAACAAAAACTATACAATGTATTTAATTTTTTAGTGACTTGTGGGATCCTAAGAAAAAGTGATTGGGCACTTATCCAGAAAAACAAAAAGATAGTGGCCTATTGGTCCTAGCCAAATTGACATTTAAGTATAGTATATAGTTAAAATATGATAGCTATGATATTAACTTTTATTGGTTAAAAGATAGCCTTCCATAAAAATCCCCCTTGTCTTTTCTTGTTCTTGCTTGAGGCAATTAATTATGTACTACCAAACAGGACCTCTGTAAAATATTTTAAGATGGTCTGTTGACAATGTTAACAAAGACTATAATGTTATCGCGAGATGTTTTATGCATTGAGCTGTCTTTTTGCTCCTTTTTTTTCTATGGTTGTTTAATAACTAATCGAAATTGTGTTCATTGTTTGGCAATTTTACTTGTATGAATAGCAACTTAGATGGTTTCAGTCGTTGGCTAAGATCGTGGATGTTTAACAACATATAACCACCAAATCCTATAAGTGACATATGCGGAGAACAAAATGTATGTAAACCTTACCACTATCTCATAGAGATAGAGAGGTGGTTTACGAAAAACTCTGATCGTGGATGTTTAAATGTGATTAAATGAAATCTGTAAGATCTCAAACTCTAACCATTAAAGACAACTCATTTGAGGGACAAAAATTTCAAAACCACCCTGAAATCACTTGAGTATGACTTTCTGCACTGAATTCTCGGATAAGATCTGAGAAGAGTAGACCGTATGTAAACTTTTCCCCTACTTTGAGAGGCAGATAGGTCGTTTCCGTTAGAACCTCGGCTTAGCCTCATGCACCAAATTAGAGATAAAAATAAAGGAAGAGAAACTCAGTACTGAATAAGAAGCTAAGAGCATAAATTACAGCTCATATTTTATTTGGATATTCAATAAATAAATTCCAATGCTAACCAACTGTTAGACAGACTATAAGATGACAATGCAATTATTATACATAAAAGAGTGATCAGGCCTGCAGGAGTTTCGATAAAGGAGCCTGCTGAACCGCGAACCTTTCTGCTCAAACAAATGACTTACACCCTGCACACTCTCAAGATGCTGATATTTACACCCCGCGAGACAAATTTAAACCAGTGGTTCTGCCTAGCTTCAACAATGTATTATCGATAGTGAAGGGAGAACAATGATCATGACATAGATTGCGTGCTAACCGTGCTGCTTCTCCTAAGAGGTCAGTGCACTGGTTGGCAGGGAACTGTCTGATCAAATGGAAGACAATGATTGCTGACACGTTACAAGCAGCTTGATTAGTTAAGCACCTTTTTTAGGTCATTGATCAGTTGCTCTCGTGTTGCTGGCTCGACCTGCAATGGAAGCATAAAGCTTTTATCAAGGCACGTTAAACAGGTAAAGATGGAGGGGGGTCAAATTTTTGAAAATGTTGATGCTGTAGAAGAGAATGTGATTGCTAACCTTCTGTAGGAGGGAAAGAAGACCTTGTGGTAGGGCACGTAAATCCAATGTCGAATCACCAATCTTTGATAGCTGAAGTAGTACCTTTTGCACCCGCAATTCTTGTAGTCGTTCCTCATAGTTCTTGGGGTCATTCTTCCATGAGAAAAACGCTTCGTCATCAATCCAAGCATCTACTTTGCCTTGTTTTGAATCCAAATACCAGCTTTTCACCATATCCATAGCCGATTTGTAAGAAAGCTGGTCACCAGCAGCATTCCTCACAGTCTTGACCAACATCTCCTCCTCAACTCTTCGAAGCAGACGTCTGTGGAAGAATGAACGAGAAGTTTCCCAATTTACTATTTCACGGATCACCCCCTTGGCCGCCATTCTTGACGAAGTATCATGCAACTCTGCAAACTTCGTAGCTATCTGTGTGTATACCGGCAAAAGCTGCGTCTCACGGGTTTTAATTTGCTGCACCAAGTCCTCAACATTAGTGCATACCCCTGCAGTCTTGGCTTCCTGAAGCTTTGACTTGAGATTGATAAGCTGTTGGTCAATCCTACCCATGCACTCAAGCTGTTCTTTTGTTCTGAATCTAATTTCAATCATACCTTCTGGCTCAAGGACATTTCCCCTGGCTGTCCGTTCTGCATACATTTCAATCTGGTCCAAATTGATCTTACTGTCCACAACCACCCATGCCCCACCACGGAGTTCACCCATCATAGGGATGTAAACAAAAACAGGCTGCTTGTATGTTCTGAGGTTCTCGACAATGGTTGAACCTGCCTGAAGGATACCTTCAAAGAGATCCCTCTGTCCACCTGAAAATCCCCTCCAGTTGGCAAGAATGAAAAGAGGCAGCTCCTCTCTATTGAAGTCCATCAATGCTTGAGCTGTTTTAGTTGCAGAGTCGGGAAACCATACTTGCCCTGCTTGAGGGACAATCCTTTCGTGAGAATCAAGTTGTCCAGGATCTGCAGGGATAACTTGCTTCATAGTTTGGGTCTCAACAGCAACTATTCCTACAGGGATTCCTCCAAGTTTTGCCCTGCCTGTCACAACAGTCCTCGCCCAACCTTCCAGTGTCTCAATGAAGCTATCCTTGTCAAAAATGCCTCCCAACCACTTTCCACTTGCATCTGTGAGGCCAGATATGGCTGCACGTGGATCACATGAGGTTTCTGGGAAGTACTCAACAGGTCTCTCTGGAGGATCCAAGGGAGTTGAAATAGGAAGTGGACCTCCACAATATGGCGGAACGAAGCTCAACCAATTTAAAATCTCTGATATCCCCTCGAGGTCATCAGAGACAGTTAGATGAACAACACCATTAGTTGCCATAATTTTAGGTCCACCAAGTTGCATGTGGGAGCTATAAACTTCACGACCCAAAAGTTTGTTAAGTGCAGAATAACCTGTAAGAATAATTGGCTGATCAAGCCTCTGAATACAACGCATACCAAGACGAGCAAGATAAGCACCTATGCCAACAGTTCTCCCGGTTACATATGTCAAGGTAAATGTTTCATGATATGCCCGAGAATAAGCACTTGCAATGGCTCCACTACCACTTAAGTTCTCAACACCTAGGCCATCCTCGCTCCCGATAATAGTATCTATCACCCATCGAATTTCACCATTTGACAGCCTCAACTCATGTGCCATGACAGAAGATTTAATACGATCATGATCCTCAGGAGTCAAGTATACATACTGAAAACCACGTTCAGGGTTCGATTCATCAGACCATCCAACTTTGAAACAAGACTTTACCTCCTCAGCTGCACCAATACGAGCTCCTGAATTTGCTGCCAAATAAATAAGTGGAATTTTCTGTGCGCAAGCAACATCAGTCACTGCTTGGAAAAATGCATCTTCGCTAGGGCCAAAAGATCCATTTCTGAAGGTGACATCATTTGTCACAACAAGAATTTTCCTTCCCATAGGGAATTCAGGAGTAGACATTTCCATAATCCATGCCACCAAGCCAACCTCATTGAATCCAGGCTGGCGCTCCACGGAGACGAGAGGAGTTCCCCAGCTTCCTTCTTTGTCAGCAAAACATAACTCTGTGACTTTCAGGAGGACCTTATCCTTAGGTTTTTCTATTCGAGGATTATGACTTTCCCAAGACTTCTCCAATGCTGCTTCAAATGCCTGCACAGGTTTTTCTTTTTTAGGATGTCGTTATTGATTCAGATTGTAATAGCCAGCATAATCTCTACTTTTATTCAGATGTTTACCAGAGGAAAATCATAGCAGTAAGTCGTGCTGTTCTTGCGAGCCAAAAGCCGTTTCTGGTCAAGCACATCCAAAGGTGGATATGGTGCTGTAACTGGCATGCCATTCAAAGGACCATTGCCAATGGCTGAATGATACACTACTCTTTGTTTTCCTGTATCTTCAACTTCTCGATAAATCTGAGTTCAATTTCCAATAGCAAGATATCAATGTTAATAGTCATCTATGAAAGAAAACAACACATGAAGTTGGAAAGAATTAAGTCATGACAGCGGAACAACATATGTCGGTCCAAAATTTTATGGTGCTAATACAGCAGTGTGCACCATTTCAATCATAAGTTTGATAACTTTAAACGCTTTACCAGAAAAGATAATAGAAGAGATAAAATTGATAAAAGAAAGTGACCATTTGTGGTCCAAGCCCAAACACTGGATGATGTGTGCTCTCCAATACAATACAAGCCAACTTTCAGATCACATAAATCATTAAAAAATTTCACGTACGTGTTAAATTCCACTTACATGCACAATGCAGGTGTGACCTGTCACATTTGCAACCAAGATCCTCCAAGCACCAGTTGCATCTCCTGCAGATGATATCCATAGTTTCACTTCCCACTCACAAACACCTAACTTATGCATCCTCACACCAACAGATGCATTAATTTCATGAGCTAGGTCTTCTAAGATTTTCTGAACTTCCGCTTCTTTCTGCTCATTATCTAGTCCTGTCTTCCTGCAGAAAGTCACGAAGTAAGCAATCTGACAACTTTTGTCCTGACTAGCAAAGCATGAAGACAAACAAGATACTGACTTGTGGTATGGCAACAGATCAGATATCTCTTGCTCTCGTAAAATATACAAGTACATATGAGCATGGTCAGCTTTCAGAGTCGTATTATGGAGATTAAGTTCAAGCTCTTCCAGTGCAGATGTTAAGGACCTCATAATGCTTCTTGAAGTAAGAGACAAAGCCAAAGGGGAATGAGTTGTTCCCTGATTCAATCCTTGATACGCTAGTAAACTGTCATCTGATATTGATTGTCTTACAAGTGTTCTGAGAAACATCCTCTGGATTGGAGACCGCTTGTCTACAACAGTATAAAGGTGCCACTGACGGTCCCGGGATGGAGTATACTTTATATTATCATAGACCTTAAGTTTTTCCTGTATTTCAGGGGAATATAAACCTAAGATCAGCTCCTGGTCCAGGGAAAAAAATAACACATAGTAATATACCAATATAGGACACAGATAACAGGAGGAGATGAAGTTAAGCAAAATACAAACCAATTCCAGGTAAATGGATAGAGGAGGCTCTAGATGACGCAGTAAAGGCTCCTCCTTGTAATACAACTTCTCTGCTGACCAGTGAAAGGAGTGTCTCATAGGCACCCTCCCTTCATCTCTCTGTATGATGCAACTGATAACCTCTACGCCTGCACTTTTAAGGCTAGAGCTCACATCTCTGTCTCTCAAAATTTTGGCTAACTTGTTGACTCTCTCTTGAGCCTGATCTTCATCTCCACTGCAAACAATGGTATTCCAATGATAAGCAAAGGAAAGACATGATATATAGGTCAGTTTCTTGCATCATTGGACCAGATACACATGCAAAAGATTCAGCCTTACTAGTAGATAAAGAAGGTCTATCCTATTACGAATTGTTGATGGGTATCTACTTGTATGCCTCATGCTTTATCCACGTACTCCCTCGTTTCAATTCACTTTCGTTACTTTTCATTTTACTCCATTTCAAAAGAATGTCTCTTTCCTTTATCCACATAAGATTAAAGAAAATTTTGGTAAATTTCACATATCTTTAATTTAAGACCACAAGATTCAAAAGTCTTATTTACATTCTTAAACTCTTTGTCAATTCAAAACCTGAAAAACAAATTGGAACGGAGGGAGTATCTAATTTAGAAGTTACTTTAGCAGAAAGTGAGCTGTAACCATAACATCAACAATGGTATACCTGTCCTGGAGCAAACTCATTTGGTTGTTGATGCCCACCAATGCAATATGCAGCATATTACCATGACTGACTGGTGGAGTGGGTCCACTTGCCATCTCTGCACGCAAGTCATGTGCCGTCTCCCTCAATGCAGCAGTTAATACTGTTGGCAGGAGTTGGAGAGATTTGATAATAACCATCGCTCCACATTTTTTCTCACTGTGTTTCTCAACTAACGGTTTTACCATCACATTGTCTCCAGACCCACTCTTTCGCTCCACGTGCTCTTCCAGAAATTGCCATGTAGCTATTAGTCCGGATCTGTGCCACTGCATCCTCACACTCCCTTGAACGAGGTAAGGCTAGAGTAGATATCAAAAGTCAGATAAAGAAACTATACATATTTCTTAACTGCAGATGCACCAAAAGTTCAACCAAAACTCTATGAATACAATACCTGATAGAGTCTACGGACATAGGTCTCCACAACTCGCCTCTGAAGGGTGTGATCACTGTGATCAAAAAGGCCTACAAGTGCATCTTCGACTGCTAAAGGAGCACTCACTAGAGCTTCCATTCTTTCATTAATGGCACTTTTCCTCTTAGGAGTATCCATAGTGTCACCTTCTTCAGTGAACATCTCTAGCTCGGAAAGACTCCTGGCAATACTTGACCGTAATTCACTCAGTTTAGTTTGTTCTAGGAGTTGACTCGCCTTCAGTGCCAACTGTAAAAACCAAATCAAGACTTGTTAAGTGGTTTAGTGTTATCCATATATTTGATAATATATCATGAGAATCAAACAATCTTGTCAAACAATCATCATACTAGATGATGTCGAGAACGGTATCTAATGGTTGAGAGAGAGCGCAGAAGGATGTGATGGATGGTTCGGACTACATGGTCCCCGGGGAGAGCAACTAAGCTAGTGCACGTGCTAAGAACCTTAAAGACAGAGCCCATCAAGTTTAAATTTTGGATCTGCCAATGTTAATTCTCACCATCCATCGTGCTCTACTTAAACAATGATAAATGGCTGGCATTACAAAAATTTCATAGCAACTGAAAAAAGCCCACACGATATCAGGAACCAAGGAGAAAATTACAAGACGGTTGCTTCTGGTGTTGATTATAGAGATCTTCTTAGTATCAAGATTGTAAGTCGAAGATATGAATACAAACAATACGGTTTCTCAAATTTCCACAAGCATAAGTATGAACTATCAATCTATTCATCGAAGAACATATGCAATACCAACCTCGGAATAATTGGTATGGTTGAGTTGTGAGAAACGGATAAGTTTTTCCCTGTATGCTGCAGGATTGGGATACACCAGTTGCTCCATCAGACTAAGTATAAGCTTATTTTTACGTTTAACACCCTGTAAAATAACACATCATTGATACTGGATATTTTCCAGCTTGAACAACATTAGAAGAAAGGAAAGTCAACACATGAACAATTAGCTCATACCTGATGAGAAAGCACTATGTCGACAACCTTCAGGAGATCTTTCTTATATTGAAGCCGGAGTCGTTCAATCACATCAGCCTGAAAAAGGAAGACAGCAGAACTGGATCAAACATCAATTGAATTAATGTGGTGTTACAACTCCATCCCATTCTGCTATAGTAGATTACTGAATATCTCAACGAGTAACAAAAATGGAAGAGTAAAGTTACTGATATGACAGATTTAATACATCACCCAGAACCAGAAATCCGGATATCATATCAGTGTATGCATGTTACATACTGACAACATCACAAGACAGAATACATGCAATAGCAAGTAAAATTTGATAACTCAAATTATCTTGAGGCCTTCTATAGAGATGATTGACCAAAAAACAAAAATGAAAAAAAAAAAAAGCTTCTTATGGTAAAACAAATAATATGCGAATGCATATATGATCTACAATGCAAGTCTAAATCATTTTAGGAAAAAATCATGGTGTATGAATAATACGGCGCCGCTTTGTTAGAAACAATTCAGGGATTGTTTACCATGCTAATAATAAGAATATTTTGATAAAAGATATTGGAAAGGATTAAAAGTGAATAAGTCAGAAGAATTACATTTTTCATTAATTTACATTTTTAGTATCTCACTATGAGTACTCTACATCCTCATATTATATAATGGTTAAAATACTCATATACTTTTATTTAAGTGCAGATGCTGAAGTATTTTCCAAGCTATTAAGGTGCTTAAACTTAGACTCTAGTCATGCAGAGGATGATTATCGTAAAATAATTGTTTGAAGACAACTAACCTGGAGATTGTCACTAAACAATTCTTCAACTGATAGATACTCTTCGAAAAGGGAATGGACGATACCACGTGCATGACTCTCTCTTCCACCCTCATAAGACTTGACGAGACTCATCAAAGGTTCAACTAGTCTTTCCTGAGCTCCTTTTTCTTTTTCTGAGCAGGTTCGTAGGTGAGTCTAAAGTAAATAAATCACTGTTAAAACATACAGTATTTGAAGTAATAAAAGGAAAAACAACAAAAATTAGTGTGAGAGAACACGAAGATGTAAAAGACTCACCTCAAGAACACCTTTAAGAATTCTGGCAGGGAAGTCAACAGTTTGCAAGCTGGAAATTCCCTCATATTCCTTAAATTTTGCTTCCAACTGCAACAAGAACACATAATGCAAAACATTCATTGATCCGGAGAACAACTACTTTCCAACAACAGAGGGAAAAAAATCATTATCCAATCATTTACGTCCAATCTGAGGTCCTTCGGAAGTCGTGTTGCCAGCACGGATATGCATTCTTGCCACTGTAAAAATGGAAGCTCAGGACTGTCCAAGCAACTTAGCAAGTTATGAACCACCTGTTATTGGAAGATTAGGTTGTGTTACATTACTATTCAGATGAAAAGATATTCCACAAGCAATTACGTTCTACCATCAACTTTAAATATTTATATGAAGTTGTTTACCTCATCAACATTATGGTCATATCCGGCTAGAATCATCCTTGCAGCATTCAGACTTGCAGCACATCTCTGATGGACTTTTCCAGATATAGCAGTTGGAGGTCCCAAAATAGGAAAGCTTCCAAGAAAAGGCTCAGCTTTTCTAACAGCAGAAGGGTCGTCTAAATCAAGTGATGCTATGAGCTCACCAGCCTACACACAAACTTATGTTTAAGTTACTGCAGACAAGAGAAATATATACTTTCTTCGCAAACACAATACCTGCATTGCTTGACCTTCAGACATCTTAAAATGGATAACTCCTGAAGCAGGTGAAAGAAGAGGCATGCACATCTTCATCACCTCAACCTCTGCGTAAGGTGTGTCAGCATCAACATGACTACCATCAGGCATCAAATATCTCAGAAGTTTGCAGGGTGTCTCGGCAACTAACTTTGATGGATCATGATCATTCTGGAAGCAACGAATATTATATAATAAGAAGGTGCCAGTTCCTAAGTAAATAGAATATATTGGTAAATGAGCAATTTTATTGGTACCTGTAGCAAGCAAGTTCTTCCATCAATTAGAAGGCGAGTTCCAGCTGCTTCCTCCTCTGCATATATAACATGACTATTCCCGTCGAGCTGCAGTGATTAAGGGAATTTAGATGTATATGTAAGTTTCCAATGTGAAAGGAATCAATCAGTCTTTCCCACGCATCATTTTTACAAATTGTACACTACATAAAACATTATGGCTACTTAGGAAATAGTGCAGCATCTGATTAAAGGGTACACAGAGAAGTTGCAGAGTGATTGATTATTGCCTGCATCAGAAGTCCTCCATCACGCAGAGTATGTATTTCTGCTTCGATCTCTGATTCGTTCATCCTCAACCTATAGCTTCCTGGTCCTGCCCTAACCATATTAATCTAAGAGACGAAACCAACAAATTACTGAGTTGCAAACAGTCCACGATGAAAAATCAAGAAAGAAGATCAGGAAACAAATTTCTTAATCTTTCTTGCAGAGCTAGCCGGACAGAATTAGGTAACTTTGCACTTCTCTAGCAGTACCACCATAACCTAGAGGCAACATGTAGAATGAAGTGAACACAGCATCCTACTTACCGTGTACTTGCTCCCTTCAATGTTTAGCGAGACTTGAGAGTTCACAAGGGATATATGCTGCACATAGACAGATGACAGGTTAATCCAATAAAGAGATGGAGAAAAATATAATGTTGGGACTAGGACAAACCGACAAACATTCTAAGACTAATTACCTTTGGTGGGATCTGTCCCTTTTCAAGATAACCAATATATTCAGAAACCACGGCCGCACCACTTGCAGAAGCTTTCTGAGTTTGACAAGTGACAACACGGTATACTGGTATTAATTTTGCAAGTAGATTCCCAAGATAAAACCTTTATGAACCTAGCATCAGTCATTCTATGGGTAACTTACATAAAGAGCTCCTCCAACTACAGAAAGATACCAAGGAGGTCTTTCTGCTCTAACCCTCATAGCAATTCTACTGTCCAACCAGCCAGTGTGTATCTTATTTTCTCTATAGTCTGAAGCCTGCAGAAATGTCCAAGTTAATGCAGAGAAAATAACACTCAAAGGAGTTGGTTAAGAATTGTTTCTTCATCTGAGACTCTTACATGCAATAGATCAATCGTGTAATCAACATTAGTACGAATCTCTCCTCGGATCTGGATTTCCTTCAGTCCAAGAACCATGTTTGCAATGGCCAGGGGTCTGGACTCTCCAAATGCAAAAACATGTCCTGCATTAAGATATAGATGTCCATAAATTCAATAGGTTGGACACAATTTCAGAATTTTCTTTGTCAGGCCTTTGTATTTTTGAAACACAAGGTATGATATCTGAATCTGACAGCATATGTGGAAACATTTTCCGTAAGAAATTATAAAAGAAAATATCCAGCCAATGTTTGATAACATTGTTAAAAATTCATAGGAAGGACCAGAGAATAAGCCTGCTTAAAAATTAAGCAAATCCAGGAATAAGTAATCACCGTTGAAAGTCTCCTAAATGCACATTCACACATGCACAGAATAGACGAGATTAGCAGTAATTTGATGCAAATCTGCATGTGCTGACACAAATCCAAATACCTAAGTTTGGTGTTTCAAATTAGTTTGACGTTAGAAAGCAGTTCCCTTAGTAGCTATTCTTTAACTAGTGCTCAAACTAAAAATAGATTGATCTAGGCATGCTTTACTGAAGAAACTGCATCACAGCTAGAGATGTGAAAGAATACGCGAACCCTTTAGTTCTCATGTAATGTATACTTCTAAGGTATGCTTTCATTCATGAATAGAATGACGCGAGTTGCCCAAAGAGAAAAAGGGATTAAAAAATGACTTTTCTTTTCAGCTATGAGGAGACAAAAGGTTATAATCTTTTACAAAGTTGAGTCATATCCTGGTGGACTCAAAACAAGAAACAACTGCCTAATGGAGGCTGAATATTCTAGACTGATATTGAAAAAGAATTATTCCCTGTGTTTCAATTTGTTTGTCTAATTTTGACTTGGCGTGTAATTTAAGAAAGTAAAAAAGATTTTTGAATACTGTGGTCCTATACAGATATGTAGAATGTACAAAAATATCCTTTAATCTTGTGGTCATAAACATGTCATGTGGAAAGTTGAGATTAAAGAGTTGCCAAAAAATGAAAGTAGGCATTCTTTTTCAAAAGGACTAAAGAGGAAAGTCGGAAAAACTAATTGAAATGGAGAGAGTACTTAACTTTTCAGATGAAAGTTCAAGATAAGTCAAAGAGAGCAATAGAGATGGACGATTAAAGTTCAGCTTACCAAACTGAGAGTCTGAAAATTCATGAATGCCACCACCAGACTGCAAGGAAAGAGAATTATCACGCTTTACACCAATTCAAGCACCCGAACATTCTATTTCCATCTAATTTATATGTACCTTGACAGAGAAGTATGCCCAGACATTCGGTTTGCTCTTAAAACTCAGCTCCTACATTATGAAATGTAAATTAACAACCCATTCAACCTAAAAGTTACATTACTCAGACTCTCCAAAAATGATGCAGGCACCCATTTTGGATCCTAAAAAATGCACTAATTTTGAGGATCCAGCAAGCACCCATCGACAATTTTGAAGAGTCTGAGCAATATAGTCTAAACGCACTGGATTAGAAAAGGCAAGTGATACTTTTCAGAAGATACTTTACCAGTACTTTACCACTGGTAGGCTTAAATCCATCATCAGGATCCTCACTTGTTACACGCACAGCCACACAATGACCTTTTGGCCTTGTTGATTCAGCCTTGTCAAAATCAAATGGTGTTGCAACAATAGATGTTTTCCTCCAAGCATCATATCCCGCACCATGTTCTATTCCATAGAACCGTCTTATCTCTAATAGAATCAAACAAGAATAATAAAAAAAGAGCGCAAGGTGAAACCCGAACATCTTAAGCCTAGAAGAGTGACATCTGGTACAAAACCTGGAATTTGCCACAAAGGAATCCCCATTCCAACAGCAACTTGAGCTGCTGGCAGGTTTACTTCTGCTATCCATTCAGTTACGGGGTGTTCAACCTAATAGAATGAGAAAGATGTAACTTAAATAAAAAAGTTCTGGATCACAATGGAGGTGATCAAGATCAGAAAAATGAATAACCAACATTAAATTAATTCTTGACTATTAATGCTTTGGCCACGAAACAATTATAACTTTAAAAAAAACAATTTTGATTGATGCCTTCCTCCATGTGGTGAACAAAGAAAAAGGACTCAGGGAACACTCAAGAAAATAGCAGTATCACCAACCTGTAACCGAGGGTTGAGTTCCAAGAAATAGTACTCTCCAGTGTCCATACTGTAAAGATACTCAACAGTGGCAGCTCCAACATAATTGACACATTTGGCCAGTCTTCTAGCAGCCTGCTCAAGTTTTTTCACCGTGTCTAGTGGAGCTACTGTAATTGGCCCCTCTTCAATTATCTAAGTTACAAGAAAATTAAGACACATTAGTGACGATGTTTCACTGATGTCTATCATTGGCTGCCTCAGGTAGCTCTGCTATTTGCCTCAACATTTATAATTCATCTAATCAAAAGTTAAATGCAAACTAACCTTTTGGTGTCGCCTTTGAACACTACAATCACGGCTGTGCAAAGCTGCAACATTGCCATATTGATCACATAGTAACTGGACTTCTAGATGCCGACTCTAGTTATTTAAAAAAAAAAAGATTCTAATGTTTAAAATATTCTCTCCAAAGATATGTTCAAGCACTAAGGTTAGACAAGAAAGAAGACGGCCGAACCTGAGAAGCAACTTTCATTATAAAGATTGGAGAGCCGGGAACTTCACCCTGAACTTGCTTGAATAGTGCCCTAACTTCATCATCATTATGTACCTGGAATGATCAAGTAACAAGAGCAATGGAGTTAAGTTGAATCAATACATTGTGTATTCCACTACTCGCTGTGCTAATATACTAAGACAGACCTTTCTAATGCCTTTACCACCACCACCCCAGGATGCCTTGATCATTGCTGGGTAACCAACTACTTGACAACTCGCAATTGCTTCTTCCGTCGTGTAAACGCATGCTTTAGCATATATTTCATCTGGGATAGAAACCAAAGAACTTTCTGGAGGAACTTTGACCTGTGAAATTGTCTATTAGATGCAAACTGACCACTATGAGACTAATAGAGAAGAATGACAATAAAGACTAACATGGGAGCCGCTCCACGGAAGGGTGGGTACTTCTGCAGCTTGAGCAATCAAAGATGAACCAATCTTGTCTCCAAGTGCTGCCATTGATGCAGCCGGTGGACCAAGAAATATGATCCCCTTTGCGTTCAATGCATCTGGCAGTTCAGGGTTTTCTGATGCATGACCCCAACCAGGCCAAACTGCATCGACATGAGTCATCTCCGCCATCTACACAAAAAAAAGCACACTGTGTGTAATTATTTGCTTTTTCCTTTTAGCAATGCATATGCAAGACCAAGTTATCTGGAGACAAAACATTCTCATTTGCTTAAATAGATATTTACAAACCTCCACAATGAGCTGCACATTGGCATAGTTGTTGTTATTCGTCCCACCAGGAACTTCTACAAACTGATCAGCTATTCTAATGTGCTCTGCATTTATCCTCATGTCCTCAGGTGTAGCCATTGCAACCAACAAAATTGCCTTCTCTGAACCAAATGTCTCATACGCCCACGTCCTAATACTACGTATAAACTTCACAGCTGCCATACCGTTGTTTGCAATTAATATGCTAGTAATAGGCCGCTTCCCGCCAAGGGCATGACAGAACTCAGCAACTTCAGCTCTAGAAATTGGAGACCTCAATGGAAGTGCACCATTGATGTGCCCATTTCCAGTCCTGATCCCAATCATCGCTGGCCTCCTTTGAGATTCCGACATGTTGTTACTTCCTGAAACCAAGAGGAAATGTAGCTTTACATTTCAAAAAGGGCAACTTTGACTGCAATAAAAACATAATTGAGAGACAAGCAATCAACTACTACTTTTTGATCTCTTATTGCATAGTCCAACTTTTCAAGTGACAACTAGATAACTTGAGCCTTATTAGGAAAAAACTTAGATTACTTAAGTTCACACCAAGTAAACAACTTTATTACAAGACCAAAAATATGTGAACTAGATTTCTTTTTATTTTCCTTTTTTATGTCTGGTTCAACTTTTGCATACCTCGACTAATTCCACTTGATCCAAGAAACAGCCTCTCTACCTCTCTCTACCTCTACGAGGTAGTGGTAAGATTTGCGTACATTCTACCCTTTCAGACCCCACTTGTGAGATTCCACCGGGTCTGTTGTTGTTGACTAATTCCACTTAATATGTGTCCACTAAGGCTAGGACAAATGGAAAGACCTCATGGTTCTCGAGCCACTTCATCAACCACTAGGCCACACTCTTAGGTGCAATATATGAACTAGATTATGATCATATGATTCATAGTAATTAGCAGTCCAAATCCCCTATTACCCCCTACCCGCCACCCCCACCCCAAAAGAAAGAGAAATGATCTTTTTCAACTAATCAAATATCAAATACAAACGGAAAATATACATACACTTAACAACAACAGAAAAAACCTTCAAAAGAGAAAAAAAGCAAACAGAATATACATATTTGACAAATTACAAAGTTAAAAGAGGCGCCTTGCACGTTTCTGCAGTAAAATTTAAACATTCCCAGTTTGATTGAGTGCAACATATACATACCCGTACAGCAAAAAATTCACACAGAAATACTGAAGAAAAACCCAAATTGATGAGAAATACAAAGTGGGTGTCAAAAATTTCAAGAAAGTTTCAATCTTTAAGAGAAAGATCAAATTTTTACTCAATCTGATTGGAGTATATGAAGCATTATGGTTCAAGAATTGAAGGGAGAAAACAGTAGAGACAACAATGTGAATCTGAAGTATAAATGGGGTGTTTTTATTTGCTGAAAATCTAGTTCATAGGAGAAAAAAAGGGTAGGAAAAAATTGCAATTAAATTTTTGGTTCATTGTTTGGTTTGGATTAGTTGAGAGTTCTTAAATAGGAACTCATCTTTCATGACTAGTAGCACGTGGTGCCTGCCTTTGCCACCCCCATCCCCACTCCATTTTCCCCCTACCTTCAAAAGAAAAAAGAATTTTTTTGATAGTCCCACTGGAATTAGATTAATTCAGAGTAGCCTCATCTGCTGCACTGTATGGCTTGATATTAAATAAAAAATTATCTATTAAATTTATGTATTACATAAATATTTGTGTTGTTACTATTTTGATCCCAAAATATTATATATAAGGCATTTTTTGGCAAAGGATATTTTTATTTGATTTCGCATAATTTAAGAATATTTTTTTACTTTTTATTAAATAAATAATAATAATAATAATATATTCATAATTCATAAACGGAGTCAAACTTATTTTTATTCTGTAGAAAAATTATTTTCGATGAATTTCAACTTAAAAATATATATATATATTTTTGGGAAGAGTTTTGAAGAAAATGATAATAAAAAGTTATGATGATATTAATAGGTTAATCTTATTTAATTTAAACACTATATATAATAAGTATTTTTCTCACGGGGGTTATTATCGCAAAACATTTCTTTTAGGGAAAGTTAAGCACTTATTTGGTCAATCAAAAATAATTATATTCACTAAATAAATAAGCAAAACAAATATTTTTAATAATGATAAAGGGTCAAATATATTCTTGTACTATTGAAAATAGTTTAAATATACTATTTGTTATGCTTTCGGTCTAAATATACCCCTCTAGTTATATTTTAGGTTCAAATATACCCTTCCAATTATGATTTGTGCTAATTTATCCTTATTTTTAATGAAAAATTCATGATGAATTTAGAAATAAATAATTTATCCCCAATTTTAATAGATTCACCATGAACCCATTTATTTAACTCAATTCGATCCAATTACTTTACGGACAACACATCTAAATTACTATTCGACGAAAGAGGAAAAGCTTTTGATTTTCCATCGTGTTAAAGGATATTTTGAAAAGTTATATCTAACGTAAATACATGGTTATGCTTATTTAATCTATAAAGTGAATCGGTCGAAGATAGGAGGTGCATTTGTAAAGTGAATCAGGTATTTAAAATTGAGATAAATTATTTATTTGTAAATTTGCCATGTGTTCGTCCA
Organism: Solanum medicagineum; assembly: GCA_026153255.1. Lineage (NCBI taxonomy): Eukaryota > Viridiplantae > Streptophyta > Magnoliopsida > Solanales > Solanaceae > Solanum > Solanum medicagineum. Next base: position 17,153,990 of record JAPFFP010000012.1, read on the forward strand.
TAAAAAATAAGGATAAATCAGCACAAAGTGTTACTGAATGGGGCATATTTGAAACCTAAGTATAACTGGAGGGTATATATGCAACTAAAATATAACTGAAAAAATATATTTGAACGAAAAATATATTTAAAATATCTCTAATAGTACAAGCCATAAGCAACTATTTACATCGATTTCTCTCTTTAGCATTTAATATTGGGGGTGAAAGATAACATTGCACCTATAATTATCCTTCTTTTATGACAATAGGTAATAGGAAAAGTAGCATAGTTAAAAGAGTTTAACTATAACACGAATACTTAAATAAATTAAGAAATAATAGTATTGCTCTATTAAGTCACATAAAAAATATTTATACGTAATTTTCAAATTAGGGGTAGATTACTTACGCAATCTTTCTCCTCCCCTTTTGTTTTTAATCTTATTTTATATGATAAATATTTGATTTTGGTAGAAGAAATTATTTATATCGAATATTCACATTAAATTAATATAATATATTATAATTAAGTGATTTAATAAAATTAATATATATATACACACATATTAATTGTGATTGAGGTAAAAGAATTTTATATCCAAACACATGATTTGACCCATTTTCTTAGTTTTTCACGTGTTCCATAATGAATAACATTATTTTGAGCGTAAATAATTAATATATAATCATGTAATCCTTGTAACAATCAATATATTTTATTTTGGAGATTTGAGATCTTACATTTTTTTAAAAAAAACTTGTAAATATTATTCAACTGGATAG
>JAPFFP010000012.1:17171516-17185030 GCA_026153255.1 Solanum medicagineum
AGAAATCCCCCCACCCCACCCCACCCACCCACCCAAACCCATCTCTATGTATATATATGAGTGCGCTCGTCATAATTTAAATAATCTTAACGAATAATAACATGTATAATGTATGCATGATGTACTTAATTATTTTCATCTTGATTAATACTATGTAGACTTTTTTGTTTGCAATTTTGCAAGTCAATCAAGGTTGAATTTTCGAACCTATTACATGGCCCATGCTATACTACATGATGGAGTAAGTCGGTCACCACAAAATTACATATTCACCCCTTTCTAGTAGTAGGTCCCATATGATATACTAGATGGGAGGACCTCTTATAGAAGATGCTACAAGACCTGAATTTTAATTTAGTTGAACACAATATAAATATCGAACAAGAAGAAGAACTAGGAGCTTTTAGTCATACTTTTACATTTCACTACTTGGATTAGGTGAGGGTGAGCTCTGACGGGCTGTAAATAGACATTATTGACTTATAGATCATAGATTCGAGGTGTAGAAACATACAAAAGAAAATTTTGAAGAAAAATGAGTACTAAAAAGGTGAAAAGTAAAAGTTTTGGTGGTTATACTTATTTTTTGTTAAAAAAAAATACTATGTTTGAAACAAGTCTGTGAAATCCATGAATTAAGATTTAATTGTAAATATGTACAAGATGCTAAAACAACAATAACAATAACAACAACAGTGACCTGACGGTGCCGAGTGAAAGGGTTGTTGCTAAATGAATAAAAGTTACTCTAGGATAACAGATTGATCTTTCCCAAAAGCTCACATCAACGTGAAAGTTCGGCAGAATTTGAAAAATCCTCGTTATAGAGAACAAGGCTTTACTCACTAAAATGTTGAATATTTTGATCCAATATATTCTAATACTATGGTTTACAATTGGATTGATGTTGAAGCCCAACTAGTAAAATGTCAAGGCCCAAAAAGAAAACAACATTGTTCTTGTTTTGCTTTATCCATAACAATGATCCTTTTCACTTTTTTACGTAATTATTTATTTCTTTTCTGATGTCATATTCTTACAACATATTATTAATCATATTATACACTTCAATAAGTACAAATTTAATTGTAGCTCTATTCTAAGATTAATTAAGAAAACATTATGAAGTCTTAAGTCCAACTATTTCTTTCACATTGTTAATAAAGGATGATCCAATTGGACAGTAGAATTGAAGTCATGTAGTGGCACAACTTAATGATATAATCAAATCTCGTTATAACGATCATTTAATATAACAATATTTCAAAATAATGGTCTGATCTTTTTCAAAAATAACTTTTCATGTTTCTATCCATAACATCAGTGACATTCATTAGAGCGATACAGTCTTTATAAAATTGTTTTTCTATTAACAGTTATACTCAAATAGTGTATAACAACGAATATACGAGTTGATCATGACTTGTCCCTCACCAAATTGGGCCCAAATGTTGGGGAAAAGGCCCACCCCTCACCAATCAACAAGGCTGTAAACACATTTAAAGTTGCATGTGTTGCCAGCTTTGTGCATGCACTTATTAGGTTTGACTATTTCTAATTTAGTCCTTCAATCAATTTTGGGTGAAGTTAGAATATCGAAAGAAGATTAATCAAAATTTCAATATTGAAGTTTTTGTATTTTAAATTCATGTAATAAAAATTTTAATTCTATCACTGTTTGTCATACGTATAAAAGGAATATTTATGTGGTGTGCTCATACGGCCAATTTTTTTCCTCACTAAGCATATATATATATAGCAAGTTACTAACTTTTTTAAGTGCCAAATTTTATAAATAAATATAGATATTTGATTTTACTTAAAATAATCATGAAAATATACCTCTATTAAGTACATTTTGGGTCAATAATTGACTTGATGAAATAGTAGGTTATTGTTTTCTTCTTCAATCTAAAGTTGTTAAGGAAAAACTAGGTAAAAAGCTATGGTCAAATCAATTAGAGAAAGAAGACCACAAATTAAGTTCCCTTAATCAATCTAATTAAGACTTTAATTAGGTAACCTAATTTTACCCAGCTGGTACCTTCCAATAACCTAATTATCTTCCAACTTATTTTACTAATAAATTTAAAATGGTGTCTCTAGTAAATCAAAGTCACCGTTTAATAGTTATTTTGCTTCACTTTCTTCTTTGCCATTTTAGTTTTTTTGGTTTCTCATTCGATGTGTATCCACATTGGAGCTCGACTATATCTAGATTCATGTCATATAGGATCTCATTGGGGGAAACACTCCCTATCAAGAATTTTTTTCATTCCCAGAGGTCGAACTTGATATCTAGATCTGTTAAGAAAGAAATAATCTCATCCACTGCGCCACATTCTTTGATGGTGTTTTTCGTTTTAATTGGAAAAAGGAAAAGAACACGGTTTCTTGAATTGAAAAACTCAGTGCGACGACTTAGTAATTAAAGCTGTCGCCATTGGCCATAAATGTTCACTCCTATTAATTGGATTGTTGAAATTTGTTGTCTCTATTCAAGACCTCTTATATTTTGATGAAATGTACACTATTTTTCTTTCCATTTCAACCTTAGTAATAATTATTTTTGAAAACTATAAACATATCGATTATTGTACAATAATAAAATAAGTATTTAATAAAAATAATGAGTGCATCTTACAGTTTAAATCAGGATAAATTCCTAATTAATTTCTTTCTTTAAGGGTACAAAGTCAACTTATTTCTGTAAAGATTTCTCTTGAAAAAATATATTGGTTATAAACGAAGTTCAAATATATCACAATCCAAACATAGCATATATTTTGTTTTTGTTCAATAGACCTTACAAATTTATCTCATGAATTGTGTTATCATCGAATTCAATAATGTACATATCACTTGTGTTATACTATATAACTCTTGACTTTTCTTTTCATTTTTAATAGAGTTCGCCTATTAGATGCTCCATTTCTTCATAAATGTACTAGCTTAAGATCCGGTCAATCTTTCTCCTTGATCCGCCCTAGCTCGTCGGCCCACCCTCCATCATGGCATCACATCCATACACCTTTACAAATTCAACGTCCTTGTTTAGTTTCGTCTCACCATGTACTAATGGTGCTTAAGCTTTGATTATCATATTTCTCATGATCAAAGCCTATGGTACGTATTGTCTACTTTATCATAACATATCGAACTTAAAGAAAATGTGTATATCTTCTGTGAATTTGTGATATTTTATAAAGCTCTTCACCTTCCTCTCTCATCTCAATTAATTCCAATGAACTCCACTAAATTCATCCAATCAATTTTTAATTTGATAGTGTGTACTATTTCAACAAAACATATGATGCAACGTGAAGATTGGTTTTTGTCAAAAATGCATCTCAAAAAATGGCTTAAGTAAGCATGCATCTCAAACTATATGGCTCAAGAAACTTAATACACACATATATACATATGTACATACTTTTATTGGTTTTTCATCCGGTGTTCGGTGCCAACATTAGAACCCAACTATATACTGGTTCGTGCCACATAGGGCCCTATTAATCACCCCCTATCAAAAAAAATTTCGTTCGCAGAGCTCGAACTCGAGAACTCTGATTAAGGGGAGCAGTAGCCCTATCCGTTGGTTAGCCGTTCATTGTCTTGTATCTAATAATCAAAGACAAGTTCTCTTAAGAACAAGACATAAGAGGCTTGTGAAAGAACTAATAAATCACTCCTAAAAAAGATTAGCTACAGATAAATTATATAACTAAACAATAAAATTTGTAGCTAATTCCATTTACCGCCGAATTTCCATAAAAGTAGACATGTCGACATAATTTTTTAAAAAAAATGTGTTTGAAGGATTACTTATTATAGTAGAATTTTTTTATATTATTATTGTTTTGTATTTTGGAAAACAAGCAACGTGCAAAAGATGTGCACATTATATTATTGAAATTATGATTGGTTTCTGAAATCATCAACTTATCAAATAAGTAGAAGACCCATAACTCCATAAGACATGCACCGAGTTTCATTCTCCCAATTTTAAAAGAAATTCTAGAATTTGCATATATTTAAACTCGCAAATCACATCGAAGAAATAAATTATAATAGATAAATTTTGTGCAAAAATCTCGATCCAAAAAATATACAGAATACTTTCAATTTGTGACCCTTCATTTAAGAAATCATTTGCTCAGTCAATTCGAATATCTTTGCACATGTCAAAAATATGATTAGTACAGACATTTAAAAAAAATAATTACTCCATATTTCTTATATTCAATTAATAAAATAGTTAATATTTTCCTTCAAAATTAATTTTAAAAAATGACGTAGATAGCAAGAACAGGAAAACAAATTTTAAAAATGACTATTAATGAACATATATTTCATACATTCATATAAAAATACTAGTTCGATTAATCCAAACAATTAATTATTATATCAAAATAAAATTTTTGAATTCGCTATTATACATTTTTATTTTTCTAACCACTTGGTAGGGATGGACATGGTACGGTATATATCGAATACCATCTTGAAATCGAAATTTTTTATACCCTGATATGGTTATTATAGTATTTGGTATGATTTATAATATTTTTTGGTATTCAGTATGGTATTTGGTATTTAAAAAAATAAATATCGAAATACCATATACCATACCGAAATATAATATACTCCCTCGTCCCATTTTTTGTAGCACACTTTGACTTGGCACGGTGTTTAAAAAAAATGAAGACTTTTGAAATTTGTGGTCTAAAATCATTTTTAGATATTTGTGTGGTTGAAAATCATTTCATTAAGGGTAAAAAAGGATTTTAAAGGGCAAATTGTTTCCAATTTGAGTAAGGTGACATTCCTTTTGAAACGGACCAAAAAAGAAAGGATGCGACATAAAATGAGACGGAGGGAGTAATATTATATATATATATAATTTCAAATTATTTTAAATATAAAAATGCTCAGTGCACTTTTTATTTATATTAAGAAAAAAGAGCAATTATACAGTTCATGTCGACAAAGTCCATACTTCAACTATCTTATGTCCACAAAGCCAATACAATTCATGTCTACAAAGTAGTGTCTGATGTCCTAATTCCTAAAAGTCCATAAATTCAAATCAAGATCCATAACTCAACTATAAAAGAATGATTCTTACTTACTTTGAGTTTAGCATGTATTTACCGTTGATTAGCTTTTGTATTATCCATTGTCCATAATTATGATTATCGAATTATCATACCGTAAAATATCAAAATTAAAATTACAAATATCAAATCATATGGAACTAATTTGATATAATAATAATATGTATCTTTCAATATTTAATATCGAAATTACCATATTGAATTTTTAAATATCATACCATACTGTACTCACCCCTGTCACTTGGTAAAAATCCCGAATGTTTTATTAGTCACGTGAGGGAGGGGATCAAATCCACTTAGTGGCGCCGCAAATCAGTGATTTTGTACCAAAACTCAGCTGTCCACGTGGGGGAAAATATTCACTTTTGCACTCCGCAGCCACCTGCCTCCGCCGCAGCCTCCGCCGCAAATCACCCTATATACGATGCACCAATCCGAATGCTGACTTGTTCACTATTGCAACTTGCAACAAATTAATTGTTGCGTAACTATTAGCCGTCAGTTAATGGCGAAGCAACCATTTTTATTAAAAGAGTTCAAGATATGAAGATTAGACATATAAACTAGTCAAAAACGACCGATATCTAATATATATATATAAAAAAAAATTATTTTAATTATATATAAATGGTATAAATAGCTGCTAAAGCAGCCCCCGCCCCCCAAACTAAGGGGTAGTTCTGCCCCTGACATCAACAGTGGAGACAAAATTTTCATTAAATAGGTTTAAAATATATAATTAAATACATGAAAAAATCGAAGGAGGTTAAATATATACATAAGAAATAATTTTTAATGTGTATAAATAATGTAAGTTTTTACTGAAAGGAGTTCAGATGAACCCTTACTAGCTCCACCTTGATTAGTAATACACGGTTATTATTTCTTTTATATTAAAAATCTATCATAAAAAATCTTTTTATCTCTACGAGACAGACAGGAGTAACGTTTATGCATACTATTCTTCCAAATTTCATTTACGAGATTACACTGAATATGCTACTATTGTTATTGATGTTATTGTCATTATATTAAAGAATTGATAACTTTGAACAGCCATACATAGAAAAATTTGTTTGATTTGAAAGCAAGAGGAGTCGTGCTAAACCTATTAAGGATTACTATATGACTTCATGATTGGAACAAGATGAATGTGATGGTTATTATTTTTAATTAACATAGAAAATTAGAGGTTTAATTAAGTGGAGATTAGAAGAATACCAACTAAATTCCCTTATCAATAAAAAATAAAAATGCCAAATGATGCTAGGTCCTCACAACACTACCACAAACATTTTTAATTCGTTATAACTTGTGGTTATAAGATGCTAATCATGAAGATGTTAATATTATCCCTAATCACTTTATTCATTAAATAAAAGTATGTTAATATTATCTCTAATCACTTCATTCATTTAAAATAATCATTATCATGTGGTTGTGGTTGTGGTTGTTGGTAATTTATCTTTAAAAAATTCAATCAAACCCCATTTATTTATACTAAAGGATAATAATACTTACAAAATCATGTCATTAAAATGAAGTCAATGCTAAATACAAATTAAAAGCCAACCTCCCGGCCCCCCCCCCCCCCAAAAAAAAATAGAAGAAAATATAGACTTAGCTATGAAATTCGTCGCAATTTCTAGTTAATTTATCGTTAAAATGTTTGTAATTAATTTATTTTTCTTATAATCTATCAGTAATTCATAGCTAAATAAGATTAACATAGAATTCTTGTTATTTAACTATTAAATTTTAGAAAAAATTACTTAAATACACATCTTAGTTTATCATAATCTCTAAAATTTCCTACCATTTAAAAAAAATTCTATCTCAAATATATCACTCTCCTCCCGCTGATACATCCTTATCTTCCTCTCGGATACATCCCTCCCTATGATATTCAAATATCCTATTTTCTCTAATACATTCCTCTGCTATATATCTAGATGTCTGATAATATATCCAAAAATCCAATAGTATATTTCAAATTCCATAAATTACTAAACGCAAATGATACGTTTTGTTAGACAATAACTCCTAGCTTGTTTTCTAGTAGTGCCCCCAAATAGTTGTATATTTGAATTGGACCTTTTCTAGTTTCCACAAGGGAACATGAAAATGTGACTACCCATGACCCTTTGCAATTAAATTATTAAAAATGATTTGAGTATTGCCTCTTTTATTGTAGTATCATAAATTACTGTCCAAACATTGAACTTGCCTATCATATTTTAGAACTTCTGACTTTTATTTTTCTTAAAATATAATATTCACATACTTCTTCCAACTTCATGACAACCCACAACCCTTACATTATTGGTTTGACAATTTTATACATATATTCAATTTCACAGCTTCTATTATTTGATTTTGAAAGATATTTTTCAGAAAATATCATCAGAGTAGTGTAGAAATTACACATATTTGTTAGAATAAATATCATGTATTTGATAAAAATAAAATATGTAATTAACAGGGGTGGGTCGACAGTGTTAGAAAAAAGACAAGCGCCTTAGGCTCCCTAAATTTGAGGGGTCTCAATTTTTATTTTAGTAATAATAGGTTATAGATTTTCTTTAAGAAAAAAATACTAAATAAGTATTATTTACCGTAAATATTATTTATTTCATACGAAAGGAAGAATTATTAGAATAAGTTTAACACACTTGGAGTATGATTATATGATCAATTAAAAAGAATTACTGAATGAAATCAATTATAACTTATTTTAAAACAATTCTACATCTCAAAGAATAGAAGAATAAAATTCGTAAAAAAATATATTAATTTATTTTTTTAAATTTAAGACGTTTATTTAATTTTTGGCTTAAATCAATAATGTGTTTGAGACACCAAATCAATAAACGTACAACAGAATAAACGTTGGCAGATGTACGCTAAGAAGTCATACGTTTCACTAGCCATCCAAATGTCACCAATTTATTGGCTAGATATCCTAGTTTGAATAATGCTTAGATAAGAAATAATACTCCCTCCTCATTTTTTTTTTATAGATAAAACTTCTACTCTACATTTTATTTTATTTTAATTTGATATGGAATTTTAAAAAAGAAATTAAAAGAAATTTAAATTAAAAATATTAAATACATTAAAATATTTATAATTATATAATTTTAAATATATCTATATCATATTAAAAAATAATAATTTTGATCAAAAATATTTTTTTAAGGTCATACTTCAAAACTAAAATTTGAAATATGCTTTCGAGATCCTTTTGAGTTATTAAGTTTTACATTAATAAGTTATATTATATTACATAAAAATTTTAAGATAAATATAGTATATGTAATAAAATTATTTGGTTAGGCTACTGATTAACCTAATCTTGTCATGATTTCATCTAAAATAGAATATTGTATTTATCTAAAAATAATTTGATTTAATTAAATAACTTATAATCACACAAATATTTATAATTTTTTATATCCATAATTTTCACTTTTTTTTTTTACATCTACATGGGAGCTTTTACTTTTTAGATCCCTTGATAACTCAAATTCATCATCTTAAAACTAAAAGTAAATGATTTTTCCTATTTGAGCTATATTCAATTAAAAAAAAAGATCAATCAAGTAGAATGTAAAAAAAATTAACCCATTCTGATTTCTAATAGGAGTCTAAACTGTGTTTAAATCGTATCTTAATTTCAATATCCTTGATTATCCTCTTGAATGAGTTATCAATCATCGCCTTAATAAATTATTGCTTCGTCAATGGAGAGGGTTAAGGATGTAAAAACACTAGACAAAAGAGGCTATAAAAGGAGACAAATGAGTTGATTAAAACCACACAAACAAAAAATAGTGAGGCTGAGAGAGAGAGATAATACATCTATTTCTCACACCTGCACACACCACACACAACAACTAAAAAAAAATAATCTCAATTTTAAAAAATTCTTCAATTTTCTTTTCCCCCCTTCTGTTTAATCCCCTCTTCTTTAATCCCTTTCTGTTAACAATCTGTCTTTCAAAGAACAATTCTTGGTTTTGGGGTTTGTAATTTTGAATTTATTTTTAAAATGCAAACTTTTAGACATTAATTTCTTGAAAAGCCAGGTGTTTTCAGAATTGAGATTTGTTGATAATTTTGTAAAATTCATTCATTATTTCTTTGTTTCTTCAACTTAGAGGGCTTATTAGTAGTCCCTCACTGGACAAAAAGGGGTTGTTATTTGAAGACCACTTTTTGAATCCATTTCTTATTTGATTTTTTTCTTTGGCAATTAATCTCCTGTTTCTTTTATTTGATAAGAAACAGGTTGATTTATTTTAAATTTTTTGAATTAACTAAAATTTATGTGTTTAGTTCTAGCCATGACTACTACAATGGATTTTTGGACTAATACACTTTTAGATGTTAACTCATCAAGCTCTGGTGGTGAGCTCATGGAAGCACTTGCACCTTTTATCAAAAGTGCTTCTCCTACTCCTTCTCCTTCTCCTTCTTTCGATTTTCAATCTTTTCAAAATATCTCTTCTTCTTCTCCTTCTCCGTCAACTTCATATTTTTATGAATCATTTTCTTCAACTTTGCAGCCTGATATGAGCTACGATAATGGTTGCTTCACTTCCACACCGATAAATCTTACTTTTTCACAAGGGTTTTCGGGTTTGACGGAAGTGGAGCAACTGGGCTCAATTGGGCTAACACAAGCCCAATTGACTGTGCTTCCTTCTTGGGGTCAAATTACGCCATCTACAACTTTCCAGAATAGTCAGTGTGCTTCCTTCTTGGGGCCAAAGCCGGTCCCCATGAAGCAATCTGGCTCGCCCCCGAAACCCCCAAAGCTATACCGTGGTGTTAGACAACGCCATTGGGGAAAGTGGGTGGCAGAGATCAGATTGCCTAAGAATAGGACCCGGCTTTGGCTCGGTACCTTTGATACTGCTGAGGAGGCTGCCTTAGCTTATGATAAGGCGGCCTATAAACTCAGAGGCGAGTTTGCTCGTCTGAATTTCCCCCACCTCCGTCACAATGGATCGATAATTGGAAGTGAATTTGGAGAGTACAAGCCGCTTCACTCCTCAGTAGATGCTAAGTTACAAGCCATTTGTGATGACCTGGCACAAGGAAAGAGCATTGATACAAAGAAGAAAAGGAAAGTATCTTCTAAGGTGACGGTGGTTGTGGAGGAGGAGAAAAAGGAAAGGAAGATCGCAAAAACTGGGTCGGAAAGTGATGGATCCGGGTTAGGGTCGGGTTTTGAGTCGTCACCAATTTGGGAATATACGTTCGATTCGATTTGGGACATGTGTTCGGAGGATTAGGTGTTGCACAAGAATCCATCTTTAGAGATTAATGATTGGGCTTCACTAATATAATTTAGCCAAATTTAGTAATTGTCATTTTTTGTAATTTTTTGTTTATAGATGTTTGATTATGTAATTAGGTGGATAGGATTAGTGGGATAAGCTATTGCAATGAGTTTTTGGTAATTGCATAGTTAGTCCTTGGATTTATTGTGAAGATCCAAATTGGCCGGCTGGTAGGCCAAGGCATTTTTTAAAATTCTTTTTCTTGTATTTTTGCTTTGTAGTTATATTTCTTTAGTGTAATTCATATTTTATATTCTATTTTTACTAGTAAAATCTACAAAGGAATATTATGTCAAATAGTTCTTACAAGAAAAAACAAAAAATATAAGAAGATGTCAATTAGATGTTCGCGCACGGGATAGAAGTAGAAATTTCTATTTAAGTAAGGTTAGTTGTAAAAAAATATAAGAGCTTTGTAATTATGGATCAATTTTCTATAATTTGCTGATTGCAGTTAATTAAAGTAAAACTTTCAATGTACATAATATAAAGTTGATTATTTTTATTATTCTTTTCGAAACAGATTAAATTGACTTTCTTCCATATTTCTCGACTACTTAGTTTCTCCAGGAATCTGTTTGTTCTTTTTTTTTTTTTTGAAGAATAATTAATAAAATAAATTTTGAATAAATATTTTATAAAATAATTGTCAAGTTTACATTAATTATCAAGTTTACATAAGCTAATTAAGTCAAATAAAATAAAGTACTTTGAATTTTGAAAGCTTCAAACATATGAAAATGGACACACCAAGAAGTCTAATCCTTCCAAATCCAACTACCAAAGAAATCAAGACCTTAATTAGGATTAGAGATAATTACTCCACTAATTGACAAGTGCTTAGGCAAAATACGTGTCACCCTATTCCTAGCCAAAGAGTAAAATCACAATCACTTTCACTTGAATAATTTCCAAAAGTTAGCACAGAATTAATTAAACCAGAAAAATTAAATCAAAACAACGTAGGTATACTCAAGGATGTGATATTATTCATGAATTCGGAGCTAAAAGATCAATAAATTGATTAAAAATTTTGAAAAGATAACTTAATTTTTTTACATTAAAACGATAAAGACGCAGAACGTCTTAAGTACTTATAATATAAGAGAAATGTGATCGCAGTTCTTACAAATAAGATCTCATTGTTGAATCAAAAGAAAATAAATATTGATTGGTCTAGCTAATAATGAATATGATAATATAAAATTATTGAATAATTTAAAAATTTTCCAAATTTACAGGGCTATACAAAGCTATGGAGAAAAAACTTACAATTATACAAAGCTATACAAGCTAGAAAAAACAAGAATTTCTCTTGGAACTAAGACTAAAAAGGGTAGTTGTTGGTACATTAAGCTTGTGCTATGCATAGGTTCGGGAAAGAATCAGACTACATAGCCTTATTTCCCTTTCTGAAATAGGCAGTTTCCACAGCTCAAATTCGTGACCTAGTGATCACATGACAACAACTTAAAGCTCTCCTTCCGGGACAACCTAAGACTAAAGAATTTAATTACCTTAAAAGCTAGCTAGCTATGTCTTGCTAAGACATTTCTGATTGTTTACATGACTATTTTTGGTCAATGTATTCACAATCAAACTACAAGAGACTCTAATATTTTTATATTTTGAACTTATTCCAAAAACTTTATATTCTATAGGCACATCTATTAATAGAGACAAATATAAACGTTGATTCTTCGAATTCGTGCCATTCATACTCCTTTCAACTTCCGCAGGAAATTTATCAATTTCCCCATTGCCCAAAATAACATCAAAATCTATCAAGCTCTTAGGTTCTTGCTCTATATCAGGAAAATCCCCGTGAGCAATTTTCTTCTGCTTGAAATACAACGAAATATCTCCGTCCCCTTTATAATTATACGAGATTCTTGACATGTGGTTCGGGTTCTTGGCTTCTATTGTAACATCATATTCATAATGAGGACGTTCATCGCGTTGATTTTTTTGTAATTTCTTGACTATGACTTGTTTCACGTTAAATTGTGGATCATCATGCTTGGTAATACCAATTACCAAACCAATAATAATTCCAACAACTACTGACGTTACAACTACACATATCCAACGACAGGAACAACAAGAAGAAGAAGAAGAACGAGAACTCCCTCCTTGTTGGATCTTATTCTGATGGAGAGCATTTTCAGGTGGTGGAACGCGATAGATTTGGTCTTTCGGGACTTGAACAACGTAGGTTCCTGAGGGAAAATGTGGTGATTGAGTATTAGAAACCGATATGGCCCCTAAAGGGTCACGATAGGTATTATTATTATCGTCTTTATCTGTTGTTTGGGTTTGGGGAAATTCATCGTCGCCATGTTGAGTTTGGGACCGCTCCTCCATGGAAGTATGGAGAGCGGTGAAAAATGAATGTTTAGGGTTTGTAAGTTTGATGATGGAACAAAAGGTGATGGCTAAGTTTGCATGGGAAGAGGTGGTTGCATTTGCATGGGGAAAAAATGGGATGTTGAGCTATGAGCCTGGATAACTTAACATGTGTCTTATATAAGTTTATAATATTTCCTGTATGTTAAAATCAACCAATATTAGAAACTTCCAACTTATTGTAAATGTTGATAGTTGTCCCAAATATATTTATTACTCTCTCCGTCTTATTTTATGTGGTATTGTTGACTTGACATAAAATTTTGAAAAAAGTATGAAACTTCTTGTTTAAAATAATAAGTATTGAGATATTTATGTGGTTGTAAATCATTTTATTACGGGTAAAACAATTATTTTATATAAAAAAAAATTCTAATTATAGTAAAATGACATTTTTTTTAGACAAAATAAAAAGAAAAGGGCGTCTAAGGAATGTGAGAGAAAAACTGAAGTGTTTTATAATGACATAAAAAATAAATTGAACCTCAAACTTGGCTTCAAATTTTATCTTTGATCTTTAACTTTCATAGTATACAAATAGACACTTGTATCCGCCCCACATCCACCCTGGACGGCGAGACGTAACGCCTGTAGCTCACTTAGGCAAATCCCACATCGGAAAAAGAGAGGGAGTTACTGGGCTATT
>JAPFFP010000012.1:17199089-17219663 GCA_026153255.1 Solanum medicagineum
AAAATAATTTATAATTATATAAATATTTATAATTTATTTTAAAATACAAACTCTATTTTTTTTATATTCTTAAATTTTATATTCATTCAAATGATATCGCTTAAATCGGTAAATATGAAACTTTCATAGGAGGATACAATGTATGTCTATGATCTTGTCATTCAACGGAAAAGATTGTAATGGGAAAAGGGATGTTTGGTGGTCGTAATTATGGCTAATTATTGTGTCTCCCTTTATTATCCTCATAGTACAGCTGGTCCATACTTCTATATTGAATTGGTAATTAAGGGTAAGTTAGTCAAAATAAATAAATAAATAAAAAATTATCTGTTTTAGTTGTTTATTTTATTTTCTTTTTTACATAATTAAAAAATACAACAATAACATATCTAGTGAAATCTCACAAGTGGGTTCTAGGAAGGGTATAATGTACACAGACCTTACCACTACTTCATAGAAGTAGAGAGATTATTTTCTAGGAACCCTCGTCTCAAAAACTCATAAGCAGAATAAACTAGATATGATAAAAAAGAAAGGAAAGGGAACAGAAAGAGCGACTAGTAACAAAAAGCACATGACAGTATGTAAATACGATAAATTTAATATATATACAATAGATAATGACAACACATGATGTAAAGAAGGACTACTCCTGCTACACTACTGCATCCCAAGGCCAAACATCCATCTAACCATACCAACTAATTAGCCTACTACTCTAATTCGCGACCTCCACTCCTTTCTATCTAACGTCATGTCCTCGGTGAGATCAAGTAACTCCCAAAATCAACCTCTCGCATTTAAATTTACGGAAGCATCAACGACTCTTAGAAGAAAACCTAGCCGGCACATTGTTCCTTCTCGGTGGCCATGGCCACTGACGCCACCGGTCAACCCCCCCACTAGGGTTGACCCGACCAGAATCCCCAAACCTAACTATCCTGATGTCCTTAGGCAACCCAAACCTTTGATCAAATCCATCCTCGCTAAGCCCGTTACATATCTTCATGGAGAGCCACGATTATATGGGAAGAAGAAGACGTAGACCAGATGATAGTCAACAAGAACCTACAATTTGCAGTGGTGGGAAAATTTTCGTATGGGTGGCATGACATACATGATTTGTGAAAATTGATTCCGAAACAGTGCGCTTTGAAAAGTGAATGCAATATTGGGGTTTTGAGCAGTAGACATATTTTAATTAGAGCGTCGAACATGGAAGACTATGTCAATCTGTTTTCGAAGCCTGCATTTTACATCACTCACAAGAACTGGACAGCAACGATGAGGACACTCAAATGGGATCCACTCTTCAACCCCGAAGTGGAGACCTCAATAGCCATTGCTTGGATTTCATTCCCATCATTACCACCACACTTCTTTGGAGAGGATATGGTCTTTTTGTTGGCCGCGACTGTTGGAAAACCTCTACAGGTGGATGTGGCTAGAAAAAAACAAACAAGGCCAAGCTGTGGTAGAGTAACGGTTGAGGTGGACTTACTCAAAGAGTTCCCCTTCCCCAAACGTATCAATGTGGGGTTAGAGGCAAACCAGGGGAAGTAAGAGAAAAGTGGATTAACATCAATCACGACTATGTCCCAAAATATTGCAAGTCTTGCAAAATCCAGGGACACGATGATTACGTCCTGAATTATACCCTAAAAAAGGTCTAAAAGAGAATGAGAAGGAGGGGAAAGGGGCTAACAAGGGAAAGAGAGATGGAGAAAAGGGACAGAAAGAGGGAAGGCCAAGGAGCTGAAAGACAAGACTGACAAACAGAAAGGAGGACAGAGTGATAAGGCTAAACTTATGGGGAATCGTAAAGGACTCATTCAACAAACTACAGGGGTGGGTATCAATAATCAATTTGAGGCCCTTAAGGAGAAGCAGAATGAGGAGGAAAAGCAAGTCCAAGGTAAATTTGATCTCATCCCAGTTACAAAGGAGTGGGTGCTAGACAAATTTCAAAAGAGAGAAGAGAGTCAGACAACCAGAAGGAGAACGGGAAAAAGGTTGACGACAATAATGATAAACAACCATTCAACAAGGGTATGCAAGAGGGGAAGGTAATACATGACCTTAGTAGTGCAAACATGGACCAGTAACAGGGCAATATCAAGGGGAATAAGCCTACAAAGGAGATAACTCAAGAAGGAAAGGTAGTTCAAGACCTTGGCAGTGTAAACAAGGATTAAGAACATATCATAATTTTGAGTAGCCAGGATTCAGTGCATTATGAAGGAGGAGAGGAGTCTGATCTTAATGGGTTAGGAGATCAACCTGATCATGGTCAGAATCCAAACCAGACCAGAGAAGCTGCGGAGAATGTGGAGGACAACATAGTGGAGAACATTGACCATATTGTTATCGAAGGGGATTTGTTCCCAAGCCAGGTGGAGGGTTTGAAGAGTGGAGCTAAGAGGCATCAAAACATGCTTCCACTATAGGTCAAAACAAGGAGCAGTAGGGATAAAACTTCCTATAGTAATCAATGATAGAGAACCTACTTTTCTAGAATATACGGTCAGTTAAGTTTCAAAAGGCGTTTGAGATGCTAATTAATCTAAATAAAAGACATCAATATTCATTTATAGCTCTGTTAGAACCCTTTTAGGATGACTCTGAGCTAGATTAATATGCAAGAAGGCTAGGTTTTTTAGAATGTGTTCTGTAGTTCCTCATCCAAAATTTGGATCTTCTGGACGGAACTATGGAATATTGTGGATATAGATGACTCTGGTCAGCAAGTTACTATCACTTTTAGTTATGGACAGAGGAATTTCAAGATTACCTCAGTCTATGCTAGATGCAATCAATTGGATAGGCTGGAATTATAGGAGAGCATTTAATTTCTATCCTCGCAGAATGATCTACTATGACTTGTTGGAGGGGATTTAATGATATATTAAATGAAGAGAAAAGCTAGGTGGGTTGCCTTTTACTACTATGGAGGCAATAGATTTCGCTAACTGCATCAACCGATCAGGTTTGCTAGAGTTGAAGTTTACGAGTAGCAATTTCCATGTGGTGGAATGGGCGAATTGAGAATGAATGTATTTTTAAGAGGGTGGAATGAATACTAGTGAATCAACAATTTATGGATATCTTTCTATCATCAGAAATACATCATTTAATTTGACAGGGGTTGGACCATTCCCTTACATGTACTTTATGACTCCCAAGTAGAACAGGTGCACAAACCCTTCAAGTTCCTGAAATTCTGGCTTAAACATTCTTAGTTCATAACTGTGGTGGAGGAAGCTTGGAAGTTGGACTTTGTTGGAGACCCATTTGTGGAGTTTCATGCAAAACTCAAGAAAGTTAAAGTTGCTCTGATGGCCTGGAGTAAAAATGTTTTTGGTAATATTTTCCAAAAGAGAGTCTTGCTGGAGGAGGAGGTGAAGCTCAAAGAAATCCAATTGGAGATCAACCCTTCGGTAGAGAACAGAGAGGAGCTACATAGAGCTGCAGAGTTAAAAAGGTATTGGTATCTGGAGGAGGAATTTTGGAAGCAGAAGGCATGTATGACTTGGTTCAAGGAGGGGGATAGAAACTCTAAGTTTTTTCATGCTTATGTCAATAGAAAAAGAAAAAAATTAAAGATTGATGAGGTCCACCACAATGGAGGGGAATGTTATTAATTCTAGGGAGAATATTAGGGAAGAAGCAACAAGATTTTTTGCCTTGCAGTTTGAAAATGAGGGTGTTGCTGGATATGAGGAGACTCTAAATTGCATCCCCAAGCTTATAACTGATAGTGACAAATAGGGGATTAATGATTTGCCTACAATGAAGAAAATAAAGAAAGTGGTTTTAGGCATGAATAGAGACAGCTCAGGAGGTCCAAAAGGATTTACGGGCTGCTTTTACCAACACTGGTGGAAGGTGGTGGATGAGAATATGGAAAGAATGGTAAGGGCCTTCTATTGTGGATACTAGTTGCAAAGGTATATTGCTCATACCAATCTAGTACTGGTCCCTAAAAAGGAGAAAGTGAGGCACCTAGAGGACCTAAAGTGTATCAATTTATGCAACTTTATAAATAAGGTTTTCTCTAGGCTGATCCTGGAAAGGATGTCCAAAGTTCTCCCTAAAATAATATCCAAGAATCAATTTGGATTTATTAAAGGGAAGAACATTACTGAAAATATTCTATTGGCTCAGGAAATCATCAGGGATATTAGCAAGAGAAATAAGCACCACAATGCGGTGGTTAAGCTAGATATGGCTAAAGCCTATGACAGAGTATCTTGAGTTACAAAGGGGCTTAGAAGGTTTGGATTCTCTGAAACATGGATTGATATGGTTTGGAGACTTCTTAGTGATAATTGGTACACAGTCTGGGTTAATGGACAACCTTATGGGCTCTTCCAATCAACTAGAGGTGTAAAACAGGGAGACCCACTCTCTCCATTGCTCTTCATTATAGTTGCTGAAGTAATGACAAGGAATCTGAATGAATTATTTAATGACAGCAAGTACATAGGGTTTGGGATGCCCAAATGGAGCCCCAAGATCAATCATCTTTCTTATGCAGATGATACCATTCGCTTTGGTTCTGGGGATGAGTACTCTGTCATCCAAATGATGGAGGTGGTTAGCAGGTATGAAAGAGTTTCTGGGTAATTGGTAAACAAGAACAAAAGCTACTTCTATGCCCATGAAAGTAGCCTTATTGTAGTGACATATAGGCTAAGGAAGCTGACTGGTATCAGAATAGGCAAATTTTCTTTTAACTACCTAGATTGTCCTATTTCCTGTGGGAGAAGGAAGGCTGCTTACTTTGAGGAACTGCTGGGTAAGATTGCTAAGAAGATCAGGGTGTGGCAGAACAAGCTATTATCTTATGGAGGTAAGCTAATCCTCTTTAATCATGTTTTAACTTCAATGCCTATCTACCTTCTTTCTGTCATAAATCCACCTAAGAAGATGTTGGATCAGATTTACAAGGTTTTTGCCACCTTTTTTTGGAGTAAGGTTAGGGGTGATAAAGGAAAACACTGGGTGAAATGGGAGGACCTATGCCTTCCCCGAGAGAAGGGGGCATTGGGTTAAAATCCTTGCATGATATATCCAAAGCTCTCTTTGCAAAACTTTGGTGGAAGTTCAGAACCTTAGTGGACTCATTATGGGGTTCCTATATGTGGAATAAGTATTAGAAGAAGCTCCACCCCTGCATTGCAACTAGTAGAGGTGGTTCCTTTGTCTGAAAAAAAATGATTGACCTAAAAGAGGAATTGAATAAGAAATCTAGTGGCGGCCTAAAAAGGGAGAGGTGAGCTTCTGATTTGATAATTGGACCAAACTTGGCTCACTTTACTTCTTGATGGATCAGCCGAAGGAAGAGGAGGTGAAAGTGTCTGAGTTTGTCAGAAAAGGAAGGTGGGACTTGAGCAAGCTTGAAGACAACCTGGAAGAGGAACTAGTAGAGCACATAACCACAACAGTCAGCCCAGTTTTCAGGCTAACCAGAGAGATATTGCATGGTGGATGCCTATGGCTAATGGCTAATTCTCTACAAGATTAACCTTTGAACTTGTGAGGAAAATGGATGAACCTATCTGGTGGCTTGAGAGCACCTGGATCCCATGGATCCCTTTCAGAATAAGTTTTTTTCAATGAAGAGTGTGGAGGAAAAAGGTGGCTACAGAGGATAATTTGAAAAGAATGAAGGTCTCTCTGGCCTCCAAATGCTATTGTTGCGACTATGGGGGAGAAGAGTCAATGACTTACCTTTTTCTAATAGCCCCAATAGCCTTAATGCTATGGAGGGAGTTTGCTAATTGTGCAGGGATAAAGATTGAAGACTCAGACTTGTAGCAGCAAATTTCCAAATGGTGGAATCAAGGGCACTATTCAGGGAAGCTGCAATCTATCTTGAAAGTTGTTCCTATGTTCCTGATGTGGATTTTGTGGAAAAGAATGAATGCTAGGAAATATGGGAAGGATGTTTCATATGACTCAATGGTGTTTTAATGTCAGTAGTTGATACACTATCTAGTCATCGTGAAATTTCCTAACATCCCTGTCCCAAGAGATTGGAGGGGAATGATTGGGTGTCTGCAAAATCACAGACCCCAATTACTCCATCTTCCTGTCAAATGGGAATTCCCTATTCAATGGGGATGGGAATCCTATTTATGCAGAGGCAGGTGCTATGGGGATCTCTACAACAATAGAATCTGAAGCGATGGCCATTCTGAGATGTCTGAGGTATTGTAAAGACAGAGGGGTCACCAACATCTTGGTAGATACAGACTCACTTTGTCTACAACATATAATAAATGGTGTATGGGCTTGTCCTTGGATTATAATAGAGGAGATTGAAGAGATAAGATCATACATACACAGCATACAAACATACGTCAAACACATATATAGGGAGGCAAATATGCTAGCAGATAGTCTTGCGAACTTAACAGAGGAGCAGGGAGGGAATTCACAATTTCACAACTTTATAGACTTTCCTTCATCATGTAAAAGGATCATAAATATGGAAAAGGCCCAACTAGTTAACTTAAGAATCAAAACAAGGCCAATCAGATCCCAGGAGACTTGGGACATAAGCTAATGCCACGAGACACTGTATACAACACAGAAGGTACTAATACACACTCCTATGTCTAGAGCTTCGCTTATAAGACTGTCTTCATCAAAAAGGGATGACTAGCAGCACCAGGATGTCGTCATGGTGTTGTCACTGCTTCATCAGCTGCATAGAGACACTAATAAGCATAGATCAATTGAAATGGCAAATGAATGAGAAGGAGAAGATAAGGTCTCGTTTACTCAGAGATTGCTACAACGTCTACAGCGCAATACGCCTACTTTGGAGGATAATACACTTGAGCAACAAGGAGAAATCATGCTCACGACGCAGACAAAAGGAAGATAGAGGTGAAACACATACATTTTAGACAAATTCTAAGTCATATTGTATAAAGCCAGCTCCCACAAGGACGAAAACGACCAAGCTGAAGAGAGATAAGAAGCATCAAGAAGGTCTGAGGAATGGAAGAGGCACAATTAGGAAAGCTGAAGGCCACCAAATTGGGTTTACTTTTTATGTAATAATGGGAATAGGCTGGATCAGCCGGCCTTGGTCCAAGACAATTTGTAACACGTTTATTTGGTTTTAATCAATAAAGGCCACGACCAAATTTAATTAAAAAAAAATCTCTTGCACCTCCTAATAGGAGCATTCGTAATCCTTTTCTAAACATGTCCAAACCATCACAGTGTCGCTTACCTTATCTTATCAGCCACAGGGGCCACCACTAGCTTCTCCCAAATGGTCTCATTCCTAATCTTATCACTCCTGGTATGACCACACATCCATCTCAATATCCTCATCTTTGCAACATGTATCTTTTGAACATGTGTATTTTTTATAGGCCAACACTCCCCCCTACAACAAATATGGTCTAACCACCATTCTGTAAAATGTATCTTTTAGTTTAGGTGGTATCTTCTTGTCAGACAATACTGCAGAGGCAAGCCTCCATTTAGTCCATGCTGCCCTAATACGATGTGTGACATCATCGTCGATATCGCTACTACCCTGGATGATGGACATCAAATATTTAAAGTTTTCCCTCTAGGAGATAAGTTGAGTGGCAAGTCTCGCATCAATGTCTGCTTCATCCCTTGCAACACTTAATTTACACAATTAAAAGATACTTTAGTATATTTATATATTTTTAATATTATAAATATAAAAATTTTGAAATATTTTTTATTTTTTTAAACTCCAAAAAGATGAATAACTCTAAATATTCAGATCTAGAATCATCAAAAGGGTAGGATTTCAAAATTTTTAACTAATCCGTAAGTTTATCTTTTATGAAAAAAGGAATTCATAATTTTAAATTTTGTGGAAAAGTAGATCATATTCGATGTGAAAAGACTATATGTGATATATGGGAGTATTATATCAAAGTTTCCGTTATTGCTGATTTGTTAGATCAATGGATCTTTGTAAAATTATGTGTAGTTGAAAACTTGAGATAATATGTAATCATAGATATTTATCTATAAAATGAACAAGGAGATATGTGATTTATTGATTGAGCGTCTTAGAATATTTTGAGATGTTGTTTATTTACTACAACTTACTTGTTGGAAAAATTGTATAAGAGTTGAAAAGGTTTTGAGTTTCACAAATTGTGAACTTTCATGTTTATAGAAAAGTATATAATTTCGTAATTCAAATTATATATCCAAATAAAATTTAATCTCAAGTCATGAGATGAAATCGCATGTTCCAATGCCTACTTAGTAAAATTTTATATATATAACACCAACACCAACAACAACACTTGAATACCATATCAAGTGCCATCTAGGATGATAAAGTGTATACAACCTTATCACTATTTTGTGAATATAGAGATATTTTCAAAAGACTTTTGGCTCAAGTCAAATAAATAAGAAAAGAAGATATGGCAGTGAAGAAATTATATAAAAAATAATGTAGGAAAAAGATAATAGCGACCAAAAAATAATATGATAAACTGAACAACAAACATAGCAAGTAACAGTAAAATAGAAGAACATGATAGCTAAAGAGTTACTAATATTAATCTAATACTAATAAGTGAAACACGATGCTCGACTACCAACTAACCGTCTACCCTAATTCTCAACCTTGATATCCTCCTATTCAGTAATGACTTCAATAGGTTATTTGTGTGTCATATCCTATTTAATCATCTCTCCTAAATTTCTTTGGTCCACCTATACCTCTCTTTAAACTCACTATAGCCAACCTCTCGCACCTCTTCACATGTCTAAACTATCTCAACTTAACTTATCTCTTCTTAATTATCATTGCAGTCACTCCACCCTCTCACATATATTCTCAGTTTATATCGTATCTCTCCTAATATGTATATATATTCATCTCTGTATCGCTATTTTCATTTTGTTACTTATATCTTATGAACATGACCGGCCAACTAATAAGTAATAACTCAATAGCAATAGGCATAGGTTGTTTTTTAGTAGAAAAAGGAAGAATGAAAGTAGTGTTTAAAAATAAAGATGTAAAAAGAAACTTTTAAAATAGAAAAGGAAATTTTGGAAAAACAATAGGTAATCGGTGAAATAACAAATTACCGATTCAAAATCGCAGAGTTTAATGACAACGAAAGCAAATCAAGTTATTAAACTTAAGTCCCCAGATCAACAACAACAACATACCCAGTGGAATCTATAACTAGAGTCTGGAGAGAGTAAAAATATGTCCAGACCTCACCACTATCTTATCGAAATAGAGAGTCTGTTTCCGAAAAACCGTCATTTAAGTCTCTGGATCAAAGCTCTAAAATATTGAATATGCTACAACACATAAAAATCTTGCTATGTTTGATATATAAGAAAATGATCTATATATTTAGCAATACAACATCTAATTAAGTATATAATCTAATGTTATTACAAAACAAATAATATAATGCAAGTGCACCATAAGCTCCATATGAGGTTTATGTATATGTGACACTTATCATAACAAAGGAAATTAAAAAACCCTTTCCCCTGTAACGTGAGTTTGGAGAAGGGAACTTGCAGCCGTTTTTTTTTGGGTGTGCACACAGCAAGCTCTGTTCGTATGTAATAATTCGTAAATTATATAGGAGATAATCGCACTAGATAAGTTTAGCGTGATGAATTTGATGCAAACCCTTGCTTTCACTAGCATGAAAGCTCAAGCTCAAATCACCGGGACACCTGAAATGGTGGGGCTCACAGGGATTCTACCGGAGAAGAAAACGATACACGGCGGCATTATTCCATTTTCGTGAAGTTTTAAAGGTGAGATTTTCTTTTCTTTTTTTAAATGTAAAGGTGAGATTTTGAATTGATCTTGTACAAGTTTTACAAAATCAGTACTGGTTTATATTGTTTATCACTGTATAAACCTAGATTTTTAATATCAAATGCATTGGAATTCCCAGATATGAAGGATTCTATCAACAACCCTAAAAGGGCAATCTTTTGGGATTTGGACCTTAAAAGGTAATTCAAAGTAACCCATGCTATTTACATATTACTATTATTGTAATGTATTAGGGGCCTTGATTGTATTTTGTTATTTGTTAATGAAGAATTGGGGGGAACTGATGGATTTGTTGAGAATGGTTTAATTTAGATGTCATGATTAATCACAGGTGAACTATTGGATATTTTTGATTTGATTTACCAAGGATATTAGTACTCGAGCTATGTGCAAGGACATTAGCACCATAGGTGGGGTCTGGTGAGGCATGGGGTCTGGTGAGGGATGCACGGATATTATTAAGGAATGTATTAGGACTAGTACATTTGTTAAAAACATATATTAGTACCAAAAAGACATGCGTGGTTGATTGATTTTTTCTTTTTTTAATAGTTGTTTGATGATTTTTTGAGACGAGGGTTTCCCGGAAACAACCTCTCTATCTCTATGAGGTAGTGGTAAGGTCTGCATACATTTCATCCTCCCTAGACGCTACTTGTGAGATCACACTAGGTATGTTGTTGTTGTTAATAGTTGTTTGATGATGGTGATGGTTTATCTTCTCAATTCAGTTTGATGGAAATTTTGAATGGATTTATCTAGAGAAAAAAGGTATGTATCATTTCGTGACTACTTGCTCTAAGTAACACACACACACACACACATCTTGTCCACCCGAGTTGTTGGATTTCTACTTTTAGCCATTCTTTCTGCCCAGAGTTCTTCATTCCATTGCATTGGATCTCTGGAAATGTGGAGTACTTTCTTCATATGCCAAGACATCTCAATCAAAAAATAAGTATGCAATACTTCAATCTTTCTGTTCACACAGAGGATATCCCAATTCTGTAGTAACACTCGCCATTTCTGTATTCTCTCCCTGGTGGTAAGCCTCTTATGAGCAGTCAATAGGAGAACAACAATTCATCCAGGTAGTACTAATATTAAGGAATATTAGCACCCGAGCTATTTGCAGGGACATTAGAACTTATCCCGTATATTCTCATAGGCAGGGTCTGGTGAGCAATGCACGGACATTATAAAGAATATATTTGGACTAGTATATATTTATTAATATACATACATATATTAGTACCAAAAAGACATGCGCGGTTGGTTGATTTTTTGGGTGTCTATATTGTTGTTTGACAAAGGTGATGGTTTATCTACTCAATTCAGTTTGATAGAAATTTTGAATGGTTTATCCAGAGAAAAGCAGTATGTATCATTTCGTGAATACTTGCTTCAAGTAAATCTTATATATATGTATATATAGGCAGCATACATAAGCATTCTCCTGAACTTGATGAATTTTTTCTTCTAGGCACCTCAACTATGCCATCTTCACATTAAACCCGTGAACCATCTATAGTTTGTAGCTTTTAAACACACTTGGTTGACATGGCACAAAACGTGTTCTCACTTTGCTTGAGTGCGTGAAGACGTTTTAAAAAAGCTAAGTGGAACCCACAAGGATCTTCTTACCTTTTTTTTAATCGATTTAACCCTAATTTTCCCCCTCTTTTGGTTATTTCTCTTTTCCTTTTCTTTCTCTTCTTCCTTACTGTCATGGTTAAGTTGGAGCTGCTCAAAGTGTTTCTCTTTTTCATCGATTTCTTTTCATCATCAAATACTAATGTCAAACTGCCTAGGGTGGGCCTTTATTTTTGTCTTAACAAGTAGATGGAAATGTTTTGGGCCTCGAATACTATGTATTCTAAAGAAGAAATGTTAACAAAGTTGGGTCTTATGGAGAGAGGCCTACCTATCCCGATAGGACCCCTCAAAAGAATGGTCCGAAGAAGAAAAGCAAAGCAAACGAAGCATGCCCAAAAGTAAACCAACCCATTGGACTGCTACGAAAAAGACCATCAGATTTCAAAGCCGTATCCACATCAAGGTGACAAGATTTGAACCTATGGCCCTCTGTGCCCAAAACAGATGCGCTGACCAGACTGCGAAGGATGCCACTTAGTGTATTGGTGTAGGGTGGATGAAATAGAGGCTTGCGAGTCGTATGATAAGAAGGTGCCACTAAAACTTAAAGGCAAGCTTTTATAGAGTGGTGGATAGATCAACTATGTTGTATGAGGCAGAGTGCTGGCCAATTGAGAACTCTCAAATTAAAAAAATGCAAGTGGTGGAGATACAAAGATTGCGATAGATGTGTTTGAATACTAGGAGAGATATGATTAGAAATAAGGATATATTCGAGACAATGTTGGAGTGGCTTTAGTGAATGAAAAAATGTGGGAAATAAGGTTGAGATGGTTTGAATATGTGACGAGAAATGCACGATTGGCCCAGTGTCAAGTTATGAGAAATTGACTACACATGATTCGAGGAGAGGTAGAGGCAGACTGAAGAAGTATTGTGAAATGGTGATTAGACATGACATATCGCGGTTCCTCTTCTCGAGGACATGATCTTAGATAGAAGTTGTGGAGGACATGTATAAGGGCAGAAGATTAGTAGGTAGGAGTGCACTGTTTGCCCGTACTAGTAGTTGTATTACACTTGTAGTTGCTTGTTCTTCAATTACTGTTACTATCTGTTGTTTCTTGTACTTTTCATATTGTATTATTTTGTTGTAGTACTGTTATTTTACCATCTAGTATTTTTGTTACTATCTAATGGTTCTTGTATTTCTATTACTTTGTTTTATATTAAGTCGAGGGTCTATTGAAACCACCTTTGCACTTCTGAAGTAAGGGTATGGTCTGCATACACTATATCCTCCCGAGACTCCCCTTTGTAGAATTACATTTTCACTGGATACGTTGTAAACCTTAAACTGTAATTCGAACTTGGTTGTGTGACCATTGATTTCCACTAGGTAGTATACTAATTGAGGATTGGTATGTAGGTATATATTATCAAGTATCAACTACTAATGGATTCCACAACCACCAAAGTCTTCTCTGTCAGAATTCTGGTAGTTGTGATTCCAATCCCAACCTGGAGAAACTTTTTGAATTATTTTGTAAGCCTTCTATTTTTTCACACCATTTTCTGTTTTCTTTCTCTGTTACTTTTGGGAACTTTTTATGCTTAAATAACTTATAAAACCCTCTATATTCCAGGTTATGCTTAAACAACTTATTTAATCCTCTACAATTCCAGGTATTTCGCCGTTAAGCTTTTTCACTCACAACAGCATATATATAGCATAACATAAATTTCCTTGTAAGATTAGTAAAAGAAGATTGAAGATTCAATTAGGTGTAAATTGTGACTTTTTACGTGTTAAACTTGATTCACATAAGCTATAATTTTAGTATGAGATAATTAAATTTTATATGTGACCGTTGTTCATTCTTTCAGTTTTTTACTTATACTAACAGACTTTCATATATATATATCCTTAATAATGGGAAGAGGAGACAATAATGGACATGAAAATATCAATTGACTTAACCTAAAAGCCAAGACCTTTCTTTTCTTGATAACAATACTTGATTCGGAGAAAGAAAATTCATTAATCAGGTTCAAATTGTGACCTTTAAACAGTTATACTTAACGTGACAAAACTACTCCCTCTATCCCAATTTATGTGATTTTGTTTGACTTGATACAAAGTATAAGCAAGAATGAAAGAAAGACTTTAGAACTTGTGGTCCAAAACAAGTCATAGGTTCCTCTTTGATTTGTACAGATAGACATTAGCTAGAAAAGACCGGATATACTTAAATATGGATCTCAAGATGATTAAAATTTAATTTAGTTACCATAACAGGTGGAAGTATCATCAAAATACAAAAGTATATTTTCATTTAATAAAAAAATTAGAAAGACAATCTGCAACTAATTCCTTTTTTTCTCAAGTAATTATCATAAAATGAATAAAATTTCTCATTTTCTTTTATGTGTAATTGATTTGATTAGTATTTTGTGCACTTATTTCATGTTGATTTGCCTCAAAATCAATTTTTAGAAAATTTTCAATACTAGTCTAGTGAGAAGTTGGTGGGTATCTCACAGTAGCAAAAGCTAATTTTGTGCAAGATTTATTTTTTAATATATTTTAAAACAACATAAAATTTCTACTAAATATCATTCCAAAATTGGAGAAACTAATAATGTGCTTCTATAACCGCTACAACAACAACAATTATACACAATTCACCATTTTATACGCAATAAATATTTTTTTAAAAAACATTTAACCATTAAATTGATTGTTTGGTGATGCATATTTAAATATTGTCAAAATATTTCAAAATTCTTGACAAATATTTAAAATGTTTCTTGTTTCAATCATTAATTTTTGTACATCCATAAATTGAAATATATAGTTAAACTTTCTTGATGAATAAAATGAGTAAGCAAACACATTTGTTATTACTCTATGACTCTCTTATGGATACTAGATTTATACCATACTGAATTATTTTTCTTAATAAGAAAAGTTTGACTAAAAAAATTGGTCAAGATAAGACCAAAGATCTTTTGTAATAAAGGTAACAACACGGATAAGACCAAAAATCTCAAAATGATAAAATTTTGTTATCTGATGCACCCTCATTTAATTTTTTTACCATAATTGTTCTGGGGGGCATTTAAGATCCTGTAATTCAAACTATTCAAAAATTTATAAATTCTAAATTTCCCCCTACAAATAGAAGCCAATGATAGGCAAAGAAATTCCCAGAGCAACAAAGCCATTCTATCCTTGATATCCAAATAAACACATTTCTTCTCCTTTTCTTATTTCAAACCATGCCTAGAACAAAAGTTAAGTTTGCTAATTGAAAATAAGACTAAGAGGAAAGCCTCATACGAGCTAAGACAGGAAGAGTTATTCTAAAAGGCTCATGAGCTTGGCACACTTTATGGTGTTGAAACGGCTATAATCATCTATAATCCTTACCTCAACCAACTTGATTTGTATCCAAATCATGCTAGCATTCAATATCTTTAAGGTTTAGTGAGCTTTTGGTGTTGGATCAATCAAAACCCATGATCATGGGAGAATATTTCACGAAGTAGAGGACTGAGAAGTTGGAGAAACAAATACGCAAGGTAAGGAGAGGAAACAGGTCAAGGAGTGCATGAATAAGATACATGAAGTGTTGAAGGGAAATGATAATCGTGCTGACTTGCACTCTTATAACCTCAACGATCTTAGTTTTATGACCAAACAAAACCTCAAATAGATACGTGAAGTGAT
This sequence comes from Solanum medicagineum, assembly GCA_026153255.1. NCBI lineage: Eukaryota > Viridiplantae > Streptophyta > Magnoliopsida > Solanales > Solanaceae > Solanum > Solanum medicagineum. Next base: position 17,214,257 of record JAPFFP010000012.1, read on the forward strand.
GAAAGCGAAGACTGACGGAGAGAGTTCCACATTGAACGACCATCAACCTATGGTACCTGACAGGAGCATCTCTGAGGAGCCAAGGGCTCCTTTGTTGGAAACAGTTGGGGCTCCAGTCTCGACAATTCCTTCGATGGCTCAATCGACAATTCCTGGTGCAACCAACTTTGAAGGGATGAGTGCTCATTTGTTAGTCCCTATTGTAGATCCAAAATCTATGGAGCTTATATCGATGGTTCCTCATACTGATCCTTCGATGATTCCTGAGGCTGCTCCTCTGAAGACTACTCAAATAGTTCCTTTTGTAGACCAATCGAGGTTTCCTCCTCTCTCTCCTTCAAATTCTTTTGAAATGTTTCCTGAGATGTTTTTACAAATGTGTCCTCCATTATCTCAAGAAACGGTTTTTAGAAGGCCTCCTAGAACGGCCCTTCCAATGCCTCCAACAACAATGGCTTCTCCAATACCTTCACCAGCAATGACTCCTTCAATGTCTTGCTCTAGTGTTTCTTCTAATAACAACATAGATGGACTCTTCAATGAGTCTCCCCAGTCAGTGCATCAATCCCAATGAATAAATATCAGAACTACTCCGTTGGCTTTTGACGGAGTCTTGCATTGTCTGAGATGCTGGATGGGAATGATGATGATGCAATGACTTTAATTGATGCTCCATCTTTCAACAATATAACGTTCATGATCCAAACCACAACAATTTAAGAATCTAGGACTAATATGTCTTCTTTAATTAGCTTGTTTGTAGGTTAGTGTTGTTCTATGGACTATTTGTGTCTTTTGCTGATTTCCATGTCTAATTTGTGTTATAAGACATCCATATTTCTTTCCCTCTGTTCTTCTTTCTTTTCCAAAGTTCATGATTTCATTGACTTGTTAAATCTATCGTCAATTTTTGTTTTAATGTTTACTAGATACTTTTATATACATTTGTGCCTTGATTACTATTGTTAGTGAAAATGTTGTTGTTCGTATTTTTTAGAAAATGACCTCGTACACTTCAAAAATCTACTAAACTAGTTTATGTATTAGGCAAATCTTCATTCTGGAACTTTCGGGTTTAAACTAATACGACGACATACCTGTGTAGTCCACAAAGTGGGAAAATGTAACTTGTAACACATTTTAAATTATAAAGTAAAGTAGATTTTTTACACTAGGGATGTACTTAGGCTTTATTTTTTTTCATTAAGATTAATACATGCGAATCTAATGCACATCAAATGATTAAGATGTTGTTTTTAGGTTTGAACACCGAATGATTGAGATTGTTGATTTTCAACATTTGAACACTGGGGATGTACTTAGGCCTCATTGTTTTTTTTAAAATTAAAGATTTACGTTCATTAATGATGGTGGAGATAATTTGTATTGATGGTGGTGGTGGTAATGGTTGATGTTGGTTAGTAGGATTGGTGGTGGTGATACTTGTGATAGTGGAAGTGGTTGGTGTAAGTGATTGGCATGATGGTGTTGATCGGTAGTGGTGGTTGTGATGGTGAAGTTGGTTGGTAATGGTGGTTGTGATGGTGAAGTTGGTAGTTGGTGGTGCTATTATGGCGGTAGTTGGCGGCAGTGCTAGTTGTGATGGTAGAGATCATTGGTTATAGAGATTGACCACAATGGTAGTAGTGGTTGATAGTTGTGGTGGAGGCAGCGACGACATGGCAGCAATAGTGGTCGTGGGTGAGGATGTGTTGGTGGGTGTCCTACTTGCGATGGTGGAGTTGGTTGGTAGTCATGGTTAGTCTCAATGGTGATATGGTGGTGGAGGTGAAGATGGTGGTGGTGGGATGGATATAACTATAGTGATAGAGGTGATAGGTGTGGTAGTGGTTGAACTTAGTGGTAGTTGTGATTGTAGAGATGGTTGGTGGTCAACGAAGATAATGCTTGTTGACAGTGGCGGCGGCGGTGGCGGCGGCGGTTGTGATGTCAAAGGTGGTTACTAGTGGTTAATATTATCCATACAAGAATATTCTTATTTATATTAAAAGTTTGTTCGAGATCTGAATGATGAAGACCTATTCAAACCAATTAAGTACTTAAATCTTAATGAAAAAAATGCACTTAATATCTGAACCATTCAAATTTAGTCTTCCGCCAAGTGCAAATTAATGGGGCCTTAGCTGTAGCAAAACTTGTGGAGATGAATCTACTCCTAAGGTGATAGAGTTTTGTGTTTCCTTAAGTAATGTATTGTAATTTCTCAGCTTCTGTGCATTTTAAGAGCTGTCTCTTAGGATCATGAGCCTCAGCAATATCCTTCTCATCAACTTTTTGCCGTGATTGTTTGTAATAATAAATTGCTTTTTCTGCATCTCCCAATCTGTCGAAATGAACAAAATTTTTCGACTGCATAAACCAAATTTAGATAAGTCATCAGAAAAATATTTAACTATTCAGAATGTTGAACCTAAGGTATAGTCCTGCAAGATGATAATGTGCATTGTGATAAGAAAGGTCTAGCCAGATGGCCTCTATGCATGCAACAACTGCCTCAATCATGCGGCCTAAACTTATCAATGCTGCACTGTTATGGCTTTAATAACAAGCATTTCTTCAAATGAGGACACATGAAAAGAGATACAGAGGGTTGTATCGCCCAAATTAGACATGAAAAATAGTAAATGACACGAATAGTCCATAACACAAGATGAACATATAAAACAATACTAATTAAAAGGGACACATTAGTCCTAGATCCTATTGTTGTGGTTTGGGTCTTGAACATTAATGTTGTTGATAAGATGGATCATCAATTAAATTCATTACATCATCAAGATTCCACTCAAGCGTCTCAGATGGAGGACTCTGTGGAAAGCCAATAGGGTAATTCTAATAAATATTAAATGGCATTGATGCACCAATTTGGTGAATATGCATTGAAGGGTCCATTTGTGTTGACCTTGGAGGAGTCATTATTGGTGATGGTATTGGAGAAGCCATTATTGTTGAAGGCATTAGAGGGGTCCTTCCAGAAGCCCTTTTAAAAGCCATTTGTTGAGGCGATAGAGGATACATTTGTAAAACCATTGGAGGAAATATTTGTAAAGAAAGTGAAGAAAAGGGAGGAGTAGGAGGGAACTTTGAAGGGTCTACAAGAGGAACCGTTTGAGGTGTCATTGAATAAATCATTGGTTTGGGAAGTTGATTAGGAGCAGTAAAAAGAGCCATTGATGGATGTACACGAGGAACCAGTGATATTGGAGCCACAACAAAGACCAACAAAGGAACATTTGGCCCCTACAAGTTGGTCTCATCAAGAACCATTGTTGGAGCCACCGAAAGAACCGTCGATATCGGAGCCCCAACCATATTTTACAAAGCTGCCTTGCCCCTCAGAGCTGGTACCACCAAGTACCATCTGTCCAACTAAAGGTTGATGGGCATTCAATGTAGAACCCTCTTTGTCAGTCTTTGCTTTTATCATTTCATGTGTCTATTTGAGCTTTTGTTTCATCACAAAACTCAGATTGTTGAGATCATAAGGGTGGATGTCAGCAGGAGTATCTTTTCTCTCAACACTTCATGCATCTTTTTTGTGAACTCCATGACCCTATTTTCTATCCTTGTGTATTTGTTTCTCCAACTTCTCAATCCTCTCCTTCGTGAAATCTTCTCCCATCATCATGTATTTTGATTGATCTAACACCGAAAGTTGATTAAACGTTTTAAAGATATTGAATGTAATAGCATGATTTCGATATAAATCAAGTTGGTTGTGGTAAGGATTATAGATCACTATAGTCGTTTCAATACCACAAAGTGTGCTGAGTTCATGAGCCTTTTTAAATAACTCTTTTTGTCTTAGCTTGTACAAGGCTTTCCTCTTGGTCTTATTTTCAATGAAAAACAAACTTCATTTTTGTTCTAGAAATGGCTAAAGACGATGTGGATGAGGAAAAATGTTTTTGTTCGGATATGGGCGACCAAATGACTTTATTGTTGTGAATTTCTTTGCTAAGATTGACATTTATTTATAGAGGAATTTAGATTTTGTAAAATTTTTGAACAATTTGAATTAGAGGATTCTTAGTTGTCACCTATAACTAATACGACATGAAACTAAATGAGGGTGTATTAAACACCAAATTAGATATTACCATTTTGAAATTATATAGTTTATGGCTTTGGTCTTATGCTGACCAATTTTTTTAAGTCTAACTTTTCTTATTAGGAGAATAATTTTGTGTGGTTTAAATCTAAATCGTATCCACTGAAGATGGTCATAAAGTTATAACAAATGTGTTTGCTTGCTTATTTAAGTCATAGAGTAATAACAAATATGTCTGAAACAAGCAATATATCAAATATTGGCCAAGAATTTTGAAATATTTCTACAATATCTGAATATGCCTTAAAAAATTAGTCTATTTGATGGTTAGTTTGTAAAAATTATTAAATGAATTATTAGTTCTCCAATTTTGAAATAAATCATATTTGGTAGAAATTTTATGTTGCTTTCAAATATATTGAAAAATAAATAATGCATACAATTGTTTTTGTTATTGTCCAATACTCACCAACTTATTATTAGACTCGTATTGAAATTTTTTCTAAATTGATTTTGAGGCAAATCAATATGAAAAAATCGCACAAAATACTAATCAAATCAATGCATTTACACATAGTGTGGAAAGAACGTGAGAAATTTTATTCATTTTAAGAAAAGTACTCAGGAAGAAGAGAAATTAGATGATATATATTGTCTTTACTTTTTATTAAATGAAAATATACATTTTACAATGATGAAATTTTCTACCCTTTATGATACCTAAGTAAATTTTAATCATCTTGAGATTTATATTTAAGTTTATCCGATTTTTCTAGCTAATATCTATCTGTATAAACTGGATAGGAAGAACGGAAACGAAAATTCATTGAGTTTATATCATATATTGTAGTTTTGTCGCGCCAAGTTTAACTATTTAAAGGTCACAATTTAATTCTATTAGTTAATTTTATTTCTCCAAATCATTTCTTAGTTAGTCAATCAAGTTTTGCTATCAAGAAAAGAAAAAGTCTTGGCTTTTAGATTAAGTTAATTCATTCGCACAGTTTTCATGGCTATTATCATCTTTGTATTAAGGGTATACAAAGATTAAATAGTACAGAACAGGATGCCCTCTGTGTGAATGGAAAGATTAAAGAATTGCACGCTTAATTTTGAATGTGGCGTAGGACTGTTCAAAACCTAACCTAAACCAATAAACTGAATCAAAAAAAGTTGTTGATTTATCAGTAATGGGTTATTGATTAGCAGTGTTTCCATCAATCTTGGATGGAGCCAAAGATTCACTATTTTTTGGCTATGGGGTATGATGGAATAAAGCAAAATGACTCTTTAAACTGTCTGCGCTTCTTTCAATTGTGAAGTAGCAGTTAGTCA
>JAPFFP010000012.1:17222802-17237918 GCA_026153255.1 Solanum medicagineum
CTGCACTCACTGTGCCACGTCAGCACCCTGTGCCTACTTGTTCAGAATTGCCAAGTTGAGGGTCCTATTTGTGCACTTGAAAGTTTAAGTTCCAACTTACAAAATGGTGCCAAGTTTAGAGTCCAATTTGGGGGTTTACTCTATATAAAATTTTAGTATACTTTGTTCATATTGACAAGAGAAATATACAAATGGAAATATTCATAGCAAAAAAAATTATAGCTATGGAGTGTAATTAAGCAAACTATAACCAAGGAGTATAATTAAATTCGATTTCTCTTTGTTATTTATGAAATTTGCTCCTTTAATATTTTATGCGCACACTTTTACTTCATGGACCATAGCGTTGTAAATTCAAATTTTATGATTGAGCTACCTCAGTTAGAAAGTATTTTTTTTTAGCACAATGTGATGAATTTTAGAGAAAACTAAGTTTGTGCCCTTTTAAATCAAATTATTTATATTCATATACCCTTTTACATTTTGTACCCCCATTTTATTAAAATTTTGCCCCCCTAATATTAAAATTCACACGCTGATGTCATGCTGACATCAGCACCTGCTTGTATGATATACTAATACGGTATACATATACGAATAGAGTATCACAAATGATTAAGCTAATCTTATATGATACCGATATGGTATAAATATACCGACAGAGTATATAACGAATATATTTTCTACTAATTTAGAGTTTAATAATTTGTTTATTTGTTTCTTAAAAAAAATCCTATATACTAATTGGTATCAATATATTGCCAAAGTATCACAAAGGACTGAGCTCATTCTATATGATACCGCTATGATATTTATATACCGCCAGAGTATATTTCACAATATTTATGCTGACGTCAGCATGGCATCAGCACGCGAAATAAAAAAGGGTAAGTGGGTAGAAAGGTAAATAGTTTGGGTAATGGATCTATTAAGAGTAAATTGTTTAGATTGGGTTTATTAAGGGTAAATAATTTCAAATTAGGTATATTTTGTATACTTTTTTCTAAATTTTATGCAATTAACATTAGCCGAATGACCATATGAGCAATCGACTTTTACTTTCAAGATTGTAGTTTAGAACTAACTCAAGTGGCAAAGACCAGCAAAGTAGAATAGATCTAACAGTTACAATTGCAACTTGAATATTTAAAACATCAATTACCTTACCCAAGTCCTTAAATTAGTTCAAAGTTCAGGATTTTCTTCAATGAATTTAAGCAAAATTGCCTAAACTATCTTATGTGTTGTATGAGTGTTTTCTATTTTATTGTGTTGTTTTCAATCAAGATGAAAAATTGGGCATAGTAATAGTTATTTGCTGGGTTGATTTTGCTTCTACCTTCTCACGATGGGATACAAGAGAGGTCAACTGGAATGAAAGTCAAAAGACAGGATCAGTTTATATTCCACAATAATCCTAAAAAGTCTGAAAATCACACTCAATGATCTTAAAAATGAGTAGTTGTGAATTATTGATCCATGGGAAAGCACTCAAGTTTCAAAGTAAAAAAATATTGCCTATGAAGCAACTTTGTTTTCCGTTTGAAGTTTTGATTGGCACGTGGGATAAAAAGTTCAAGATCACTCATCTCCCATGCAATTCAGGTATACCCCCTCTCCCACCCCCACCTCCAAAGAGTTGATATTTTTGAAATCCATCTATTTTTTTTTCCTGATATATAGAAGGATGTAACCCGACGAAGGATCCAATCCAAAGGCCTAAAATCACAATTTGATTTCCCATATTATCACACAAACTAGCTAGAATGGAGGGCATATTACTATATGATAATATTTCACCCCCGAGGAATCATATCAAAATATTAAGAAAGCTTCTCCAAATTCATGCCGATGGTATATTTGACACCTTCCTTTCAATAGAAATTAAATGTGATAAGAGTAATGGCTTTTCGTGGTCATATAAAAATTATAGAAAATCCTATGTTTTAGCGTGCATTATGTTAATAAGTCTCATTATTAATTACTCTAGTTGTGAAATATTGTCTTAGTATACATTTCGTGGAGCTAAAAGTACCACACTATGAAATAGAGGGAGTATCTCTTCAAATTGTGACCACTTTTATGTGGTACGTGTCTAGCTTATTCTCTCTTTTGTATTGAGTTAGAAATTCGAATGGTCACTCAATTTTAGGTTGTTAGTCATCATAATCATTTTATTTTATTTTATTTTATCTTTTAAAAATCACTAAATTTTGTCAAATTAGCTTAATAGATTGATGTCATCTTATCTTATATTAGAAGTTTACTTAACTAAGTTCCATAATTTTTGAAAGATTTTAAAAATTGATTCCACAAATCTTGAAAAATGTAATTTTTTGATTTTATATATATATAAAGAAAATCTCCTTATTTTTTCAAAACAAAAGTAATTATTCTTCATTAAATCACAGTAAAGATTTGAAATGAACCACTAGGTTATTTTAGTTAAATGGTATTGAAGTTAAAAGACAGACTTATATTGTCTACTCATTAAACAAGTTGAGCTAAGAGTATTAATTTTAATTTTTTTTTTAAAAAAATTTGCAGCTGCCATGTCATTAAATTGGTAATGAAATTATATTTTTTGAAATAATGGTCATAAAAGCTAACTTGACAAAGTTGAGTGATTATGACGATTAATTATTCAAAGTTCAGTGATCATATCCTTTTTATTTGATGTCTTTTGGACTAATTATGCAGTTTGAGAAAGCAAATGAAATTTTTGAATCCAGTGATCTTAAATTAAAAATGTGTATAAGATTTTGAAATATGTTTTGAATTTTGTAGTCTTAAGTCACATATAATGTTGGATTAAAAGTAATTAAAATATATAAGGTGACAATATTTAGCAAAAAGATCGAGAGTAAAAAGTAATAAAATAAAACAAAGAGTTATGTTACTATGTGGGGGCAGAGGAAAGGGAAATAAGAAGAGAGAACAATGTGAGAAATCAAACACTCCTTGATATCATAAAAGTAAAAGTTCAATTAGTCAATGGCTACTAAATTTCTTCGGTCAGAGGCATTCTTGATATGTTATGCACACATTTTTCCTCCATTCATGTTTCATGAAACTTTTCTTGTATTCATTTTTTCTCATTTTCACACATACCCTCAAAGCTTCCTTTCAATGTAGACCCCATCAACCCCGCCCCCCCCACCCAACCCCCTTCCCCACCCCCTTTGTAATTGCTTCATTTTTGGTGAATGAGTGGAAAACATAAGTTGATCCAAGCTTTATAGCCTTATATGCCTCTCTTTTAGAACCCTTCTCAAAGCCTTCTATTTTTATAGTCCTTGTCTCTTTATGATCCTTCTTTTCTCTCTTTTCTTTCATTCCAAAACCCTAATACAATAACTTAGAAACAAAGAGAGAATTCAAGAAAATATATGATCCAAGAACTCTTAAATCTCAACATGTTTGATTTTCTCTTTTCTTTCTAATTAAACATGTGTGAGAAAACAACCTAAATCTATTGAGTGGTCCATGAATAAGAGGCAAAGGACAAGTTTGTTAACTCAACTCCCAATCTTGTAGATCTTTCAAGATTATAAGGTAGGTGTGTAATTTTCCTCTTTGCTCACCTTTTTTCATATTCCTATCTTGATATAGAAGAATCCCATTTCTTGATATATCTTTCCCCTTTTTATTTTATTTTTTTCTCTAATAGGAGATATGGATTCTTGTAATAGTGGTAGTGTACAATCTTCAAGTGGTGATGATCAAGAATATGATTCACATCATGGGGCATCTCCAATATTCTCAACTTTCTTGAATTCTTCAATCCATTTTGGTTCAATCTCATCAAGTCATGATCCATTATTGCCACAATTTCATTCTCAACAACTCCCTCTCTTTGATCCTCATGACACACAAAATTTCAACTCCAATAATCTCCAAGATTCAACAACTTCTCCATACAACAATGATCTTATTTGGCCTATTATAAGACCTAATATTAACTTCAACAACATTGGAAACTTAACTTGCTCAACTTCTCCAACTGCTCCTCCTCCATACTATGACTCTACTTCCATACCAATAAACCCCTCCATTGTTCAACCTAATGTGGGAAAAAATCCAAGAAAAAGAAGCAGGGCATCGAGGCGTGCTCCTACCACTGTCCTTACTACTGACACTACAAATTTTCGACAAATGGTTCAAGAATTTACTGGCATCCCAACAACTCCATTTACCGGTTCATCCTATACTACTCGTCGCTTTGATCTCTTCTCAGCTGCTAAGAGATCAACACATTTGGATAACTGGGGTTACACTCTTAAGCAATCTACACAAAAGGTTCAAAATTCTCAATTTTTGAATGGTGCTAGCATGACTAATCATGATACATTAATAGTGCCAACAAATAATAGCATAGTTGCTGCTTCCACATTTACTAGTACAATTCCTTGTAATTTGGATGAAATGGGGATCAACCATCATGACCAAATTAATGCAAATCTTGGTGGATTTGATCAATATGGGACATTTGGTGGAGATCAAGAACAATCAAGAAAAGATAGGAACATTTCAAGATTATTGTTTGATGGGAATATATAGAGGTAGTACCTATCGTGTATTCTCTACCCCTAAATTAGCCTAATTAGATTCCATTTTCATTTTTGTCGATTTCTTGTCTAATTATTCACAACATGGTGATGGATATATATATATATTGAATTGCTCAAGCTTATTTGATTGACATTAATTTTTTTTATTAATCTTAGATTAATGTTATGGACAATGATTACTATGATCAAGTATGTGGAGAATTCATTCATGACTTTATTCATCTTGGTTATGAGTTTAATTTCCTTTAGTAATATGTTTTTTTTTTTTTTTGTTTAATTATGTAGCATTGTTACATATACACATGTTAATATGGCATAAATTGTACTGGGAGTACTTCTTTATAATGATTTACAAAAATTTAGGATGTGTTGGGTAAGAAAGGAAAATGTTTTCTCAAACTTTTTTTAGAAAAAATTTATTTATTTTCTTGTAGTGTGTTTGATATGTTGGTGTAAAATATTAGTATCTTAAAGCATTTATATGTAATATAGACAAATGTTATGATATATGAAAATGCAAAAGTAGGAGCGTGGGATAGTGGCCGAGGATGGTGACTACATGGGTAGGCTGAAGAGAAGATGTGTTGGAGGATATATAAAAAAAAATACAATGAATATGAAATCCAACATGTAAAATTTAATTTCTCTACTTTTATGAAAAAATTATTTTTCAAAAAATATTTTCATCTGCGGTTAGAGTTACATTATATTATCATCTTAGCTTCCTGGTATCATCATTGAGATATTTTCTATTGCTTCTAAATTGTGCAGGTGTTGTTATCGTTAGGTTCCATTAATCATGAAACATATTTTGTAATTTTGTATGAGCTCATAATGATGTTAAATTAACTCTCTAATTAAGAAAAATTTTAATTCCTATAAAGGTATTTAATCATCAATTACACTTCAACCAAGACTTAAATTTTGAAACATAATGGAGGAAGTAAAGCATATCATGTTGTGTCTCGAGTTCAAACAATTTGTATTTTTTTTGTCTGTTTCAAAAGAAAGTCATATTTTCTCGCTCTTAATGAAATAATTTTTAATCATATAAATATTTACGAATAATTTTAAATATTTTTTTTATACTAAATATTATATCAAGTCAAATAGTGTTACGCTCAGTTAATTGAACAGATTATGGGATTTGAGTGGTAAAATGAGTGTATTATAATTTCAATTCAAAATGGCAATGATGTGAAATCTTGGGGAATGGGAGGGGGCAAAAAAGCAAAGGTAAAAAGAATGAAAGCTATGATTAACCAATAGATTTATTTATGTGTGGAGATTTAATTTTTAGAACCTTTTGAAAGGATGGTGTGACATGTGAAACATGGTGGCCCATTAATAATATGGTTTTTAGCAATTATGATTATATATTGCTTCATATTCTTATCTATTTCTATCACTTGTCTCCTTTGGCCAATTCTCACTCATCATGTGACAATTTATGTCCCTTATATGTTCCCTAACTAAAAAGTTTGAAATCTATGCCTAAATGATGTTTAAAATATGTTATAATTTAATTTGGATGAAGTTTAATTAAGTAAATATTGATAGTTGTGAAATTTATAATTTTAAATATGGTAATTTTTCTGTCTTATTTTATGTGGTATTGTTTAACTTGACGCGATGTTTAAGAAAAAACTTAAAAACTTTGAGATTTATTGTTATTAAGGGTAAAAGAAAAATTTTTAACTTAAAAATATTTCTAATTCAAGTAAGGTAACATTCTTTTGGAATGGAGGGAGTAATATTTTTTAATTGACTTGGTTAAGAATTTCGAAATTTGTAGTCTTAAATTAAGTGGCAGAGTTTACATAAACTACATAGTTTAAAGAGTTAATTATCATTTTTCCTACCCTTTTCAATTTACAGAAGTTTCTTAAGAATATGACAATCCGAATATATTAATTCAGTTTCGCATACAGAAATTAGGGATTTTAAGTATCAGCAAGTAATATTTAAAGCATGATACATTGAACATAGAGATAATTGAAGAATCAGAATTAATGTATCTGAATTACTGAATTAATATATTCAAATTATTGAATTAATATATTCGAATAAAAAGAAAAAAAAATTAAATTTTTTTAAAAATAAATAGAAATAATAAAAAATATGATATATATAAAGTAGTGTAAATTTTTATTATTGTATGACTATAAAAAAATATTCTCATTAAATATAAAAAGACTGTAGTTATTAATTTACGATTGTCCTCGTTTATTTTTATTTATTCGTTATTAAATTGATACACTTTTTAAGGAGCATTAAATAAAATAATAATTTAATCATATTACCAATTTAATAATTTCTAACTGGATAAAGGATGACCAAGCTCTGCATCTTCTCACCGTCATCTGATACTCCTCTCTTGTTGCATCTACTTTTACTTTTTAAAATTTCAAAAAAAGAAAAAGATAAAAACTTTACATGAGCCTAGACATGATTATTTTCTTGAAAGAACGATCGTAATAATGAAAAAGTTTTAAATAGAGTTTTTTCATGTAGTATTTTTGTAAAATTTTTTGTCTCATATTTGGTGCTTATGTTGAAGTTCAACTGAGGGCTTGAACTCAAGACTTTTGATTAAGAAACGAACAACCTCATTCGCTCCACCACATTGTTTAGTGATTTTCACGCAGTGTTTGATTGGTCTTTATGCATGATTGATATATTAAATCATACTATTATGAGCAGTGTTATTGTCAGAATTTATATTGAGGAAATCTGAAATAAAAGGTAAACATAAAAAAGTATTAATAAATTTAATATTATGTATTACGTGTATATACATAATAATTTTAACAATATATGAATATTATAATTTTTCGTTGAATAGGAGACTAACCTCCTAATTACTATGTATCTCCACCACTAATTGTCGTGACATGATTGAGATCTCTTCACCTTTAATCAAATATCTCAAATTCAAGCCTCGAGAAATCAAAAACATTTTGTTGGGCAAATTTGAATCTATTAAATCGTAATATGAATATCAGATATCAAATTAAAAAAATATATATTTAAAAAACAAAAAATATTAAATCGCTGTGGATCATAGCTAGTTTCCTACCCTACTTTAGCGTCCGTGATTATGGGAAAGGGGAAGATGAATGCACCAATTCTTTTTATATTAATTAAAAGAAGAATCTTCTACTATACAAAGCAGCCCCAAATCACTTAAAAAAATTATTGCTAACTAATTAATTATGAAGAAAAATCATTCATAATTGTAAGAAATTATTTTAGTTAAACTCAGCGGATAATTATAGGTGGAAAAATTGCAAGATCCAATTTTTTTTATGTGTTAACCTCTATTTTTATCCAAAAATATTATTCATTATTTATTAAATTATGCCATCATTATTATATATTATGACAAAAATTAAAAATAAAAATAAAGGCTATGAAAGTGACATAAAAGCTAAAGATGTGACATAAAGCATGATAAAAGTGTAAATATTTTTAGAGATTGACACATAGAGATAAAATTAGATATAAAAATATATATTTTACAATTTTTCCTAATTTATTAGGTGATACAGTCAAATCTCCTTATAATAGTATTATTTTCTTTTCTTTTCTTTTTTTAACATTAATACTCTTTTTTTGTTTCATTTAAATTGGTTAACGAATATGGTCATTCTTCTTGGTACACAAAATCACCAATTTCTATTTTTATTTTTATTTTTTTTGCATATTTTTGTTTATAAAAATTATTTTCTCTGTTTAAAAAAAAAATACCTAATTTGACTTGACATGAAATTTAAGAAAATAAAAAGGACTTTCAATTTTGTAATCCTAAATTCTCAATTAAAATTATGTTAAATGTACCTAAATGTCCTTTAATGGTTGAATTATGTCACATGCAAAATTAAAATTAAAATTTTATGAAAAAAGAAAATGAGTCATTCTTTTTCAAACACACACAAAAAAGAAAAAAAGTCATTTTTTAAGAAGAATAAAATAATTAATAAGATCTAAACACCAAATATTAGTATATGCGTATATATGGCAATAGCTCATTACAGCAAATTAGCAACAATAAAATTTTCAAACAAACACAAGCACTATAACAAAATTTGACTATATTACCCTTCTTTGGAATCAAATCACGATTAAAATCCTACAAAATAAATTAGGTTGAATAATATATAAAATAAAAAAATTTAAAAACTTTATAATTATAATATTTTTTATAAAAAATATTTCTCTTCGTATCGAACACACCTTTAAATTGGTTTGCTAAATACAATACTAGTAGTACACATATGGTCATACACCTAAATGTTTAGGTTGGGGTGCCTTGGATTATGAGGGCATAGGGGCCCTCATTCTTCACCTTTTTTTTTTTTTTTAATTTTTCAAGATATCTCGATAGTCGTGAGGCTAATCCTTCGTTCCATGATTAATGTACTAAATGGTAGGAAACTAATCACAAATTTTTTTTTATTTACCAGAGATGGAGATAAACCCCCAACCTCTTACTTAAGGGGTGAGGTGCTGAACCACCACACCAACCATTTCATTCTTCACCTTACAACAAAACCAAAATAAAACATCATTGTGCCATGTGAGCCCAAAAGTTGTTTTAATAAAACATATAAACATGTGGGATGGAGAAATAGAGTTTGGACCAATATTAATATTAGACTTATTATTAATTCTAGTTGTCTCAATTTATGTAATATTTTTTAAATTTAAGATTTAAATAAGTTTAATTTTTATCATAAAAATATTTTTAATTTTTAATTATAGTTATTTATAGTACTTTTTATTTAGTTTATAAATATTTAAATTCTATTTAAAAATTTTGAAGATTCCATGAGCAAATTCTTAATCAAACTTAAATTGTTTGATTCTCGAAAAATGTCACATAAATTGAGATGGGGAGAATTATTTCTTATATTTAATAACTACTTTCTTTTTTCTGACTTAAGTGACTTGATTTGACTGAGCATGATGATTAAAAAAAAAAAATTTGAATTTTGTGATTTTGAATTAGAATTTTATATCATTTTTAAAATTTTGTGAACTTTCTGCAGAATATTAAAAATGAAAACTTTATATTTTTTCACTTGGAAAAAATGAGGTTTATTATATTGTTTTCCATCAATGCAATGTACCAGGAAGAATTAGTAACATTTTACTGCAATAGTTATAGCAAAAAATCAATTGTTTATACAATTACGTAGTATCAAGTCAAAAGATATAGTTAACAATAAAAGTATAATTTTAGCTTTTTAAACTAAATTTATTAAATAAGTATCATATTTAATCGTAATTCTAAATGCAAACTACTCTAATTTCTTTTGAACTTAATCATATATAATATAATAATAGAATATATATAAACGTTACCCGCGATAAATTTGGCAAGTTTGTATTCTAGAACACTCCACATGGTAGATCCCAAAAGCTATGAAGAACAAGATTTGATTGTGATTAGAAGTTTTATCAATTATTCATAATTTGACGATGTGTGACTAGATTCGAAATTTTTAAAAAAAATTATAAAGAATTAATCAAAAAGCTTTCTATTCAATTAATTAAATTAAAAAATAATCGATGAATATATATACACACACTCTTTGTATAATGATATATAATCAGTATGTATATTTATATATATTGACTAGAAAAAGTAAATAGTAAAATTTTTTCAACTTTTTAAAATTTTTTTACTCCCAAACCCGGCCCAATTTCCCTTTTATTTTCAGCCTTACTCGTATACATATCATATATACATACATATACATACCCACGCGCACCCAATTTCCCCTTTTTCTTCCGTTTACGTCAACACGCGTACATTTCTCTCACTTTCCATCGTCTTCTTCTTGAAGAACAAACCAGACGAGCCAGCACAGCCCAGCAAACGACAGATCTTATCCCAAATCCAACGTTCCCACAACAAATTCCCTCATACGTGTCTCATTTCTCTTCCCTTTTGTATAAATCCGTTTCAAAGAATCTCATACGTGTCTAAATCGTGTGTTCCTCTTCATGAATTGACGGTCAAAATTCCTCAAATCCATTGAGGATTATGGAGGGATTTGAGATTCCCCTTATCCATTGTTGAATGGTTGAATGATTGTGTCATGCTGAGGTTTTCCTGTTCTGTTAAGAGTGTTGGTGGTTGTTGCATTTACCATGAACGAAATTGAATCTTGTCTCTGTATTAGTCGCCATTCATGGTTTTATTTGCTATCCTTTTCCTCAAGACTCATTGGTGTAGAGCTTTATTCAAGTTATTGTTGAGTACTTTGCTTACAGTTGAATAGGTAATCCTTAAGCTTCTTATATTTCTTGTCATAATATCATTTGTCTGTAAATGTCTTAGTTTGTGGCTTATCATTCTGATTTAATCTTCCTCTAGCTATTGTTTTTTCTTTTCTCTGACGAAACAGTGTATTGATCTTATTCCGAAATTGAGTTACTGATTGTCACCCCTTTCTCCCTATCTCTTATTTTAACAAGCAAAATAAATCTCTTGTAGTCAAAGGCTGTTCGTATTGAGATTGAGTTGCTGCTTCTTGTTCGATGAAGGATTCGTTTGTTCTGTTGTTTACGATATATGTCATTTGGCTTCTAATTTCTGGAAATGTTTCAACTATCATGCTCATATGCATACTGGAAAGGCCAATTGTTTGAATTCAAGCATGTCCCTGTTCTTTGTCTTCTTTTTTTTTTTTTTTTATGTCAAGAATTGATGTTATTGAGTCAATAATGCTGTGTTGCTTTATTCCATTAGCTAGGTCTTGTTAAGTAGTTGAATTAGTCCTTTATTCAAAAGTGTCGATAGATATTACTGTTTTGTGGTTCTTTAAACGGTTCGGAATCCCTATCCTTGACCATTCTATCCCGTTTTCATATTATCCTAAGTCCTGCAAATGAGAATGTTTGTCGATCGATTCCCTTTATTCTATGAAGTCATTGTATTTGTTAGTTTGCCCCCTGTCTTATCCCTGGCATAGACGAGGGTTTCCAGGAAACAGCCTCTCTACTTCTATGTTAGTGGTAAGGTCTGCGTACCTTCCTCGACCCCATTTATAGGATTATACTGGGTATGTTGTTGTTGTTACTTGTGTTTGTTAAATTTCTAGTTTATTGTGTATTTGTGAGAATTTGATTAAAATATGTCTATTGATGAGGTGTTAATCCTTGTTATTTCTTCTCTCTTTCACATGCGGCATTGTTGGGTCCCGTCGGGACCCCACTCTTTGCATCCTCGAGTCATTCCGTCCTGTTTGAGTCGTTAAAGGGTTGATACAGGTCAAAGGCGGCTGGGCAGGTTTTGGGAGCAAAAAGGGGACTTGTATACGTTAGTATACATTGGTATACAAGTTGGATACACTCAGCGTATGCAACAGAAATAGGGCAAAAGCCCACTCCTTTTCAGCAGGCCGGGACAGTCAACTTGCAGGTTTTGAAAGCTGAAAAATCAGTGTTTATACACTGATATACACTAAGTGTGTACAACAGGAGAAAAGGGGCCAAAAGCCCATCTTTTAGCAGGCAACATTCAGTAGTTGAAGGCCAGACAGGCCCAATCCTTAGAATTAGGATAGATTTGATTTTGGGCCTGCCAAGCCCAGTTTCTATTTAATTGTTTTTCTTAAGTTTATTATTCATTTGTAGTATTTGTTATTATTTGATACTAACACTAACATTAACTTGTTTACTTGTATTATTTTGGCTTGTTATTAATTTAATTATTTCCCCAACATATCTTCTTTTATGTTAATTTTCATTTTAATGATTTTCTTAGTATTAGAACTATTTTTACAATTATTTTGGCAAAACTTTGCAAAAATTGGTTCAAGTATGAGTCAACCTTTTTTTTTAGTTGGTCATTTTTTCAAATCTAGTCATTTTCTCAACTTAGTGTATTCTTTCAAATTTAGTTAACATTTTGTAAACATAGTCAATTCTTTTAGATTTAGTAAATATTTTGCAAATTTAGTCATTTTTTTTTTCAAATTTAGTTAACACTTTTAAAATTCAATCAATGCTTTTTTCAAAGTTAGTCAAAATTCCCAACCGTTGTTCAATCACAAGTTAACGGCCATTTTGACTGATTAATTTCTTTTTAAAATGGAAATTGAACTCTTCCCCATCTCTTGGAAATTTTAAAACTCTTCTGTTAGGTTTTAAAATTAAATTAGGTTCTGACTCTTTAAATTTTTTAATAATTTAATTTATATTTAAATTAATTAAGTATTAAATGTTATTTTTGAAAAATCAGAAGTCACATTTTTCAAATTAACATATATACATAAAAATGTTAATTTTCAAGAATGATATGTGGAGTATTATGACAAAGTTTTGAGTTTTAACCAACAAAAAAAAAAGTTTTAAGCCCTAGTGTCACGGATTTAGAATTTAATTAAGACTTTCATGCAATATTTGGCAACTTGTAACACCCCAAAATTTTATATTTAGGATTCAAATTTTTTCGTCGTAAATACATAAGACTGAACCTAGTGATGTCTTACATGTATCTTTGTTTTAAGTCCCATTCTTAAAGATGGGAAGTATATTAGGAGTGAATTAGGGTCATAAGAGACCTCTAGTACTTAGTTGAGTTCAAAACTTTTGTATTTATTAAGTTTTTCGTATTAGATTATGCAAGGGTCAACTTTAAATGACCATAACTCTTAGCACACATAGAATTATGTGGTCTATAACCTATCAAATTAAAGGTCTCTAAATCCTCCTTCCAATGCCACCACGATTGCCTCATTTAGAGTTAGGAGCAAAAAGTGATGACCATTTTACTACGGACCGACAAAGTAGAGTTGGTTCTATGACCCTGAATTACAAGTTGTAGATCGAACTACTAGCCTGTACTTTCTGCTCCTGAATTGACTCCTGCAAGTCAAATTTTGAGTCCCAAACTCTACAAGTCCAACTACGGATGTAGAAACTTCTACAATCCGTAGTTTGAGTTAGTAAAATAAGTTTCAAGACCATGAAACTCACCCTAGTTTCTATTATTAGTTTCTACGGCTTATAGAAGTTTCTATGAATCGTAGATGACCTCATAGACGACCTGGGCAACATTTTTAAAAAGGGAAATTTTAATCCTTTCACATCCTTTCTAAGCCTAAACTTGATGGTTTTACACCTTATAAAGTTCCTACACGTTACCATTCAACCTCATTACGCTCAAACATATTCTCAAGACTTATAACGAGATTTCAAAAAGGGAAAAGTTAGGGTTTTCAAGCACCTTCTTTTAAGTTATTTAAGAGTCTCGTTCTTCCAGGTATGTAAGACTGCCTAAAGCATTGGATTGAATCCTTGCATGTGCACTTCTTCGTCTTCTTGAATCGAAAGTATGCTTAGAGATCGAGTAGGAAAAACTCAAAAAATCCTAAACTTTGAATTGTCTACATTTACTTTGAGTCATATTTATGAACGAATTGATAATACACATGCTAGTTGCATGAGATTGGAGAATTAATTCTCACTTATTGATATAAACCCTAATTGTAAAACATATGTAATGCTTGTTGGATTAGTTTAATTGAGAATGTGATTATGAATGTCCGAATTGAGTAAATTGAGCATGACTATAATATGAGAAGTATTTTACATATCTTTATATGATGAACATGATTAATTGGAGTATAAATGACTGTTTGAGTTAGCATCTTGAATGATTTGATGAGTCTTGATAGCATGCATGATTGATAGTCCTAATTGATTGATTGTTGAATGAGCTGAATATAATGATTGTCTAAACCACTCTTTAAAAGATAGGAATGGGATGGTTTGGATGACTGATAAGCCGAAAGGCTTGATTGTGATAAAACTGATGAATTGATAAGAATCCCTCTAAAACTCATGATTGGTTTAATTGAGATTGATTGTCTTATGAACATTGAGTCTTGGGAGGAGTATCAAGTATTGAATTGGATAAGAATAATTAATACTTACGTCACCAAATGTAGGAGAAGATTGAACCATTAAATCGGATGTTTTCCTTTTTATGTCTCTTGCATAAAGTATAATCCATGTAACTCCTTATATATCGAGAGATATGGTCGTTTAAAGTTGATATAGCTGATAAAAATTCTTTGAACTAGGCTTGATGCAAGAGAGCCCCTATGACATTAAATCACATCTAATACACTTTAACTACTTAGAAATTGATCTATAACACACACACATACACATATATAATTTGAATTCATTGGATCACATAATTTCTTTTATAAAATTTTACATCGAAACTCAGTTGGCAAGGAAGCTTTTAACTTAACTTTCCTAAGATCTTAATTCGTCTCCAAATCTATTTTCACACTAAAGAATTGATCTTAACACCTATGCTCAATTAAGAATCATTCGATACGATTTTATACACATATGAAAGATGGTTCGATCTTTGCTTGAAAAACTTTGGGGGGGGGGGGGGGTTAAATCTTTAAATCCTTTTTTCTTCCTAAAACCCCCTTTTGAAATTTCACTAGGGGGTTTTTTTAAAAAATCCCTCCCAAAAGTTATCACAATTTCCGCTTTTCATCAAAACAT
>JAPFFP010000012.1:17242271-17252454 GCA_026153255.1 Solanum medicagineum
TGACATCCCTACCTGCAGCTGGCACGTGCCTATCCGACCTATGCACATGCCCACCAAAACTTTTCCTACAACTGTGGCAAATTCACTTACATTTTTGGATGATTGTTATGGATTATTTTATCGTATTGTATTATTTTAATAAATATAATATTTAAATAAATTATATTATTTTTTATTATTATATAATGCACATATTTATAATTTGAATGCTAAATGTCTAAACAAGAAATTATAGGTATAGGGTAGAGCTGTTGTCAAAAGTAGCATAATTGATTAGATAATAAGTAAAGATAAAATAAAAAGAAAATATTAAGGTAACGAATCATCGCACCAAATTGATCATCACTCAAATTTAGTCTTTTCGTAACGTTATGATGTAATAAAATTCAAGTAACAATTAAATCAAATTTTATATATAAACTAAGAACATATATAGCAGGTAAGAACCATTCAAACCAGGTGTGAGCTCCATTGGCGAAGCCAGCTTTTCATCAAGGGTGTTCATACTTTTAAAACATGGATGAGTGATTTGTGCCAAGGACGTTCAACAATTATATATATATATATTAAAATATCTATATTTAACCTATATATTCGAAAAAATTTTCGACGAAGGATGTTCATCTGACCACCCTTCGATGAATGTAGCTCCGCTCCTGATCAGCTCAGAGATATAAATTACTATAAAGGAGCTAGGAAGAAGAAAAGAGCAATCTACTTACTTTGTCAGAGAAATTTACTTCAATCCACTAACGATAAAGACATATTTAGGATCGAATTAAAACATAAGGACATATTTGGGATCAAACTAATAAATATGGAGAGTAAATCTTCCCCCATCTGCTAACGATAAGGACATTTTTGAGACCAAATTAAAATCGAGGGCAAATTGCCTAGTCCAATAATTATAAGGACATATTTCTAACCAAATAATTTCGATTCACCCTTGCTGCTGCGAAAAGAAGCCATAAGTTGTGGCGAGCTTAATTAATTTATGTACATGATTTTCACGCTTTTAATATATTATAGATTTGACTTTGAAATTTCTCTTTTTATTCTTGATGAAATGATTTTTTATCTACAAATATTTAACAATTATTTTAGACCACATATTTTAAAAATCTTTCTATTTTTTTAAATACCTTGCCAAGTTAAATAATATCACATAAATTAAAATTGACGAAGTATTTAATTATATTTTCAATAGGTCAAAAACCCGTTTGTTGAAACATACACAACTAAAAAGGTTTTGTCCTGTAGTCTTATTCAATTCATGTTGTAGGTAATAAAGTAATCTTCAATTAAAATAGTAGCAAGTGAATAATAATAATAATAACAACAATAATAATAATAATAATACTGTATTAATTAACAAATTAATCAATCATCTTGCTTATTTAATGGGCTAATTAATTAATTAATTAACATCCCCTGCTTTCCGTGGAGTCTCTTTTGTCTATAAGAAAGACTTCAATTTCTAAAATTTTGATCCATGCTCTACCCCAAAAAAATATTACAAACAATGTTTCCCCTTCTGTTCTTGATGCTTTTGTCACATTCGCGATGGATAGCCACTGCAAATGTAACAAATAATAATTCTAATTCAACAATCAAGAACATTTTCATTTTATCAGGACAAAGCAACATGTCAGGTCGTGGCGGAGTCTTTAACAAGACCAGCTCATCCGGTACAGTTACTTTAACTTGGGATGGTGTCATCCCACCTGAATGTCAGTCCAATCCATTAGTCCTTCGACTCAGCGGAGGACTTACATGGGTTGAGGCTCAGGAGCCTTTGCACAAAGACATAGATGTGAACAAAACATGTGGGATTGGGCCGGGTATGTCATTTGCTAACAAACTCAAAATGGATGACCCCAACATTGGGTTGATTGGATTGGTCCCCTGCGCGATTGGAGGGACAAATATTACCCAATGGGCACGCGGTGGTTGGCTTTACAACGAAATGATAAGGAGGACTAAGGTTGCGTTGCAAGGTGGAGGGACGATAAGAGGGATGTTGTGGTACCAAGGGGAGAGTGATGCAGTTGATCCTGAGGATGCTAAATTGTATAAAGATAGATTGATCAAATTCTTCAAAAATGTTCGTAAAGATTTAGAGTTGCCTAAACTCCCTATTATTCAGGTGATAAAAATGATCTTAATTTGTCCAAAGAAAATGTCCATAGTTTCTTTGAAATTACTTAGCTCGATTTTATGTGTCTTACTTTTCTTTAATTTGCTTAAACAGATAGTTTTTTTTAATGTTAACTAAGTATTTAGTTGACTTTAAGTTTCAATATTGTTTTTTCACACTTAACGACACTTCTTAGCTATATATGACATATTTAAGATTATAATAATTCAAAGAATATATATATTTTAAAAATTTATCTTCAAATATTTGTTTGACCATTAAGTTTGAACAAATTTTGAAAATATGATCTTTAGATACTTTCAAATTCCCAAAAATTATTGAGTTTTTTGGGAGAAATTTCACTTCCACTCAAAAAAGTTCAAAATTTTTTCAAGTAAAATACATGTTGAAACATAATTCAAGATTCAAAAATCACTACTTCAAAAGTTCAAATTTCAACTTCAAAATCTATGGACAGTCAAACTAAGACAAAAATATAAAGATTTGAGTAATTCTAGTTGCACAGGGCGGAGCCAGCTTGGGACTAAGAATTCATCCGAACCCCTTATAGCGGAAAATTACACTATTTATACATAATTAAAATTATATTTTTATGTATGTATAATAGATATTGAACTCCTCTTCGACTAGTTAATATATTTATTTCCTTATATTTGAAACCCTCTCACCGAAAATCTCAATTCCTTCTCTTATTGTAGTTGCTATTGTGGTTGTAGGTGGCATTGGCAACAGCACCAGGGCCATATATGGAAGTGATAAGGAAAGCTCAATTTGGGATTCATCTTCCAAATGTGAGAACTGTAGATGCTAAAGGCCTTCCAGTTGGCCCAGATTTCTTGCACCTTACAACTCCAGCACAAGTCCAACTTGGAAA
This sequence comes from Solanum medicagineum, assembly GCA_026153255.1. Lineage (NCBI taxonomy): Eukaryota > Viridiplantae > Streptophyta > Magnoliopsida > Solanales > Solanaceae > Solanum > Solanum medicagineum. The sequence continues at coordinate 17,245,304 of JAPFFP010000012.1, forward strand.
GATGCTGGCTAATGCCTTCCTCAATTTCAAAAAGGTGTCTCCCCTTCGTTTCAATTTGCTTATCTGATTTTTTATTTAACACAAACTTTAAAAACATAAAAATTAATTTTAAATCTTATCATCTTATATTAAAGATATGTAGAATGTATATCCTGATGAGCGTGTCAAAATATTCTTTTGTACACGAGTCGAAAGCCTTTTACATATTTTTTTTATTTTTCATCTGGTATCTTGTATCCATGTTGGAGTCCGATTAATCCCACATTAGAGGGTAAAATGATTCCTAACAAAGGCAACTCCATACCCAAGCTTGAAACCGAATCCTTAGTTATGGGTGAAAGAGTACTTACGACTCTACCACAATCCTTGCTAGTCTTTTACACATTTATTAGTTCATCATATCATACATTTATTTTGTAATTGATGTTTTATATATTGTATTTTAATTTGTCAGGAAAATTCTAATTAATGAGGCCTAAGATCAAAGGCTCATGTACTTAGATGCAATAAATCCCCCAACTTTTGAGGTAAGTTGGTGGCTGCCTTTGGAAAGAATTAAAGAAAAAAAGCTGTGTAATTGTGTATTTAAAATTAAAGAATTTGTTGTTGCTGTTATTCCAATATCATATATATATATATATTATGGTATTAGGTATGATATCTCGAAATGGATAGGAACTATCTGTATTGTTGCAGAGTGATGATTTCGTTCAAATCTGATCTATTTATTCTATTCGAGAACTTCAAAGCTCAATGCCCTTAATGAATCAAATACAATAATGCTTTTTAAAATAAATTTAGTTTTAGAAATATAAGTTCGTTTTTAAAATTAACCAATAATAAAATAGTGTCATCGTTCTTTATGAATAACGGAGAATAACATATTTTCCATTCTACTACTCAGATTTTAGAGAAAAATATACCTTTGATTATGTTGAGAAAATAAATAAAGACTCCAATTCCCATAGCACCATGAAGTCAACCTAGTAATTGCACGAATACATAACCTCGTAAAAATATACATATATATTAATTTATTATGATTAAACAATAATTATATATATTTAAATAATACTCCATGTTATGACCATATATCCCTCTATTTTACTTGAAAGGCATTAATCATTCTTGGTGAGAGAAAACTAAACAAAAATTTCATAAGTTAGCAATTATATTATAAAATAGTATTCATCCAAATTTATATTGTTTGATTTTCGAAAAGTGAAATATAATAAGTATTAAAAGTGAACAGAGAGTAAAATTTTATTTTCATTAATAGATTCCACGTATATGAATCATCTTAGGACAAATTGTTGAATTCACCATAATTAAGCTCATGTATCACTTATTTTTGTGCAAATCTAAATCAATTGGACTACTGATTTAAAATATGGGATCTATGATTAAACAAAAATAATAATAATACAAATGTTGATTAAATATGTTGAAAATCCCTCTTTTTTTATTTTTTTTTATTTGCAGTCTCTAAATCTAAAAATGCTAAAATCACACACATAAAAAAATAAAATAAAAATATGAGTGGGCATATTATTGTGAATTTATTGAGTGGATATAAACATCCACCACTTATATAGACCGAATCCATAAGCAATCGTAAAGAGAGCCATTCTGACTGGATAGAATCTAAACCTACAAATAAAAACAAATAAATTTAGCATAATTATAAATTAAGGAAAAATACGAATTAATTAAATACTTCTTCCGTCTCATTTTAGTTGTCATGTGTACAAAAAATTTATATCCCAAAATAATTGTCAATTTGAATAATCAAGAACGAATTAATTATTTGTTTTCCAACTTTGAGCTCGTTTGGATTAGATGAAAAAAATGGCTTTTAAAAATTCTTCAAAAGCACTTTTTAAAGTGCTGAAACTTATTTTACAAATAAACAGTTACACTTTTTTTAATCAAAATGTCTGAAATATCTTTAAACTGTTACATATTATAAAATGTCAATTATTGCTCTAAAATTTTGTTTCTAAATTAGATAAATTAGAATTAATTTATCTAATTAATTCTAATTTGTCCTGACGTTAATTATTCTGGAATTAACAGGCACAAATTTAATTATTTATAAGAAATATATTAGTCAAATAACACTTCTAATTAATTTTTTTTCTTAAAGCTTTTGTCAAATTTTATCATGACAACTACTGGGATGAAGGGAGTGTGAATTTGTGATAACAACAAAATCTTGAAGTTTGAATCGAAAATATTCAATTCAAAAATAATATCCTAAAGTTCAAGAAAGCTTAAAAAAGGCGAATATCTATATGTTTTTAAGATTATCTTTAATATTAAACCATTTTAAGCATCGATTAAGTCTTAACAACGCTCTTAAAATGGTTATTACTTGATTGATTTCCACAAGTTTATCCAATTATGATTACATGGTTAGCAAAGTTTGATTAACCCTAATAGCTAACTAATATCTTTCCCCAATATTCTCAGTCCTTTATTAGTTAAGAAGAAAAGAATTTTAAACTATAGGAATTAATAATGGACTATTGATATACACAGCACAAAAATTACCATTCACATATAACAATAAGTATAATAATTAATCATTTGAAGTTAGTCAAACATAATAACATGTTATAATTACATAGCACGAAAAGTTATTTATATAATCAGTATATATAACTTAAATTTAAATTGAAGATTTTTAATCACCTGACCGATCTGCAAGACTCGACGGTGAAGTCATCCACCTTGAGAGGTGCGCACCATTGTGAGACACTTTGATCAAAGGACTCCCAATCAGGTAAAAGTACTCCAAGAATCCCTAGCATACCAATAAAGTAAGTGACAATCATTTTGTTTAAAGATTGAGTGTACAAACCTATCAATACTATGACCACAGCCAAACAGGCCACTGAAACTTGAAAATTCTTCTCGACGTTTTTCATTGAACTTTTAACGTGACACGTTCCCTCCTAGTTATCTGATGAACATGATACACCCAAAATTGGAACAAAAAAGAGGGGGAGAAGGTACTAGAAGGTGTAGCCTTTACATTTGAGTGATAAAAAAACAGATAAAATTTCTTCATTATAGACAAACAAGGAGTTAGTTGGGCATTGGGATTGCTTTTATTTATTGTGATGTAAGAAAAGGACCACATAATTAAGGCTTTGGCCTCTTGAAAATAGAAGAATAAATGATTGGTTGACCGTTTACCTATTTTTTATTTTTAATTTATTTAAATGCATTTGTTTATTATAGTTGAACTTTTCTATAACCATCCTCGCCTATAAAATTAGATTATAATTACCAAATTTTCATTCAATATGTTATTTACAGCAGTCAAAATTATTTTTAAATGATATTTATTATAAAAAGGCTTGATTGTAGTATGAAATTTTGGTTTTCTAGATACGAATTTGTAACAGTCCCTCCCTGTCGTAATAAATAAGTTAATAGGAATGAATTTCGGGCTAGGAAACTTTTGAATAGTGACTTAGAAATTTCAAGATTAGACCAAGTGGCTTGATGAAATTTGAGTCGGGTGAGCTCTAGGGTAGTTCGATTTGATTTATGAGTCACGATGTTATGAGCTGATGTCCAACACATTAAGAAGCCAATACAACTTTACAAAATTGAATGCAGACTAGTAAAACTCCTGAAACTGATCTAGTCTTGAGAGGGATATCTTAAAAAATTAAGATTTGAGGTTGTGTTGCGAATTGGGGTCTTGCGACATGAAAGAGCCAAAGCATTGAAAAAAGGAAAAAAACTCTAATTCTACAAAGTTTCCAAGACTTGTTTCGAAGTAGGTGATGATTGTGTTTCCTATCTGTGTTATATGTACCTGTTAACTATTTCACTAGTATTAATGTATTATATGTATAATATACGATTAGGGAAAAGAAAAGAACATGAAGTGAAATGATATCTTGTGGTCAAATTTGCAATGTATTACTTGGTTGTTTAAACGTATATGACAATTCATTGTGGTAGCCACTCTGATGTGTGACTTCATGTTAGATCGGGTACCAAGTCGGTACATTTAGATTGGATACCACGTATACAATTGGATAGAGTATTATGCCGGTAGACTAACAATTTTGAATATGAGTTCCATGAAAGGATCATTAATTGACTGTTGCATTGTGATTGAGTATGTTTACCTGTCTAATGATTTAAGAGTTATTGGCATAAATGTGAGGTGATTGTGTATTGTTGTTTTACTGTGTTATAGTTTCCTGTTCATATCTCATTTACTGAAAATGATCATGTGATCCTACCAATACACTATAGTTATATCCTAATACTACACTAACTCCTTCTTTGTTGAGTACAGGACATCTTCAGGCAGCTATTGTGAGACCTCTGTTAGGAGATTGTTGATCGTAGAATTCAAGGGTGAGCCAATCCTTTCAGGCTGTCATAGGTTCATTGTATTTGTTATTACTATTGTATTCATTGATACATATACATACTAATTACATATATATAAGTATCCAATAAATACATAAACACAATCATCGATATATATACAAACTAATTACATATATATAATTATCCAATAGTTATACAAATATAATTTGTCTCTTTCCTCTCTCTGCCTCTTCTTTCTCGTGCTCACTTATCTCCTCCCTCTAACATATAGCTATGAATAGTAATCGACAAACTATAGCTATTTTTATGTCATTCCATTTTGAGTCTTTTATTTTTTTGAAAATTCCTCTTATCAATATCTCAAATCCCTTTCTCTAGGGAAATATGAATATTACTATTAATTATTTTGTAACATAAAATGCAGAATCCCCCCAGAGAGAAAAAGCCTAGTTGCTTACCTCACAAATTCAAAAAGTCAATACAACTATCTGGACTACTCCATGTGTCTCATTTTATGTGACACTCTTTCCTTTTGATCTTTCTAAAAAAGAATGTCACTTTGCTCTAATTGGAAATAATTTGACTTTAAGATTTCACTTTTACCTTTAATGAAATGAATCCCAACCACACAAATTTCTTTATTATTATGCCACATAAAATAAAGAATAAAGTTGCAAAATTTGTTATGCAACCAAATATGCTACGTACTATGTAAGAGCAATTAAGTGAAATACCACATGTTTCCCCACCGACTGCCAATTTCTTTTTCTAATTGGAACACAATTGACATTTTATTTTTAAATTTCATATTTTGCTCATTTTCTTGATAAAATTATAAGCTCCCAAATTACTTTCAGCTAGCAAAAAATAATTCATAAAAAATCGACTGACTTATTAGATGATCCTTAATATATATTATTTCATAAAATCAATGCATAAATGATCTTCCTATTTTATTCTTTATAGTAGCTTTGAAAATATATATTTGATCAACTAAAAGAACTAAAAAAATAATTAGTAAATATTAAATAAAGACAAAATAGTAAAATATTTTTTTCCTTAATGCAAATACAATCACAAAAGGTGATACATAAAAAGGACCAGAGGAAATTCATGGGAATCTGATTTTTAAGATCGATAATGTGAATGAGTTTACACCCATGAAATCACTATCATAACTTGTTTTCTACATAAGATAAGAAACAAATATCAAAATGAAATCTTGAAAAAAACAAAAATTTGTGGCTACAATTTGGCCATCAATTTCTTCCAACCACCACCTTAACCAATCACTTTAATAGAAGTTGCACAAGTGGGAGAATTAAGTTGTGCTAGATAGCTTCCTTACTAAATCTTATTGGAGAAAATATATTTTTAATTATATTAGCCTCAACAAGCATTAAGATTTTGTTTGTTCTGATACCATATTAGATTTCAGGTGGAGCTAGAGTATAGCTAATACATTGGTTCGAACTCAATAGTTTTGATTCAAATTCTTTATTTATTTTTTAAAAAATTATTAAATATATATAAAGTATTAATTCGTAAACTATTAACTTAAAACACAAACAACAACAACGACGACAACATATTAAGCGAAGATCCCACGAGTTTCAGATCCTAATTGACTCCACTTGTGTTAGAGTATTCCTTTTAGGCATGATATATAAACAAACACTGAAAATTGACCTTCGATAAATAAACGTTTTAATTTTGAGTATGCACATCTAGACACCTCAATTCATTTCTACTTCGTAACTAGAACACTCCAATTTACAAAATGATAGTCTAGACACCTCTAAAATTTATGTGTCACATCAGCATCGTGTGTCTATGAGACACGGTAGGATGAGTTGGAGTGTTTAGTTGTCAGTTGAGATCAAGTTGAGAAGTCTAGATGCGCTTTATCAAAATAGATTGCTTACCTGCCAGCTGAAGCCGAAGCCAACTTTGAGTGTTTTGGCTTCTCTGTAACATCCTACGAAGAGTTGTCCATACGGGCCGGCCCATCCCATCCGGGCGAGCCCTTACAGACTTTGGAATTTGACAAGCTAGGCCGGGCTGACCCCTTTTTTTATGGGCTAGAAAATAGCTAGCCCAACCCATTTGTACGTGGGTCGCGGGCCTTGCTGGGCCTCCACATTTTTATTCCTATATTTTTTTAATAAATTTTTAAATTAAATTATAATTTAAACATATTAAAATAAATAGCAACAAGACAATATTACATAGTATTAGTATTATTATTACTCCCTCCGTCCATCTTTACTTGTCCACTACACTATTTTAAGATGTTCAACAATACTTGTCCACTTTATGAAATCAAATGATGATTTAAAACTTAATTTTTAGTTTACCCTTATCATTAATTCTAGCAGTTATTTTCTCGTTATATTTTTCAAGACATTGTAATTGCTATATTAACAAAGTGATTTAGTTAAATTGCTCATATTATTTAGGGTCATTTACATAAATAATATATTTTTTAATCTAAATTACGACTTTTAGCACAATTGTAATTCTTATCAAATATAATTATACTTTTGTTATCAAAAATAGCAAAGAGAAGGAGAAGGAGAAAGAGAAAGATAATATTTCTCTTCCATTTCTCTTTAATACTCTTTCTCTTTCTCTCTCTCTTTCTTTCCAAAATATTAATTAATTTTTAATTTAAAATAAATTTAATTTTAGATTGAGTATTATGCAAATAATTTTTTTTACTATTCTTTAAATTAGAAGATTTGTTTTTTTAAAAACCTAATAAATTCAATTGCACAATTCCTAAAAGG
>JAPFFP010000012.1:17253003-17265560 GCA_026153255.1 Solanum medicagineum
TTTATGTAAATACATATATAATGCACTGACACAATTCTAATATGTTAACATATAAACTAATTTAAATAGTGTTTAAATATTTGAAATTCAGATATAATATTTTTTGACACTATTAATAAAAATAAATAAATAAAACTACAATTGTAATACATTTTGAATTCGATACTTCATATATATTATAAACATTTTTTAATGCACATGGAGAATATAAGTAACATATTCTTAATATAATAATTATTTTAACATCATTAATAAGAGAAAATAATAAAATTTTAAATTCAATAAATAATACATATTATAAATATGATTTAATCAACTTTATATTATTCAAAAAAGTACTCTATTTATTGAATAATAATAATAAATTTATAACAATGTATAACATTAAAAATAATGACTTAAATGGGGAGGGAGAGAGAAAAGAGAATTAAAAAAAAAGACGCCAACTGACGGACCAAGAAAGGAAAAGAGAAGAGAAGAAAGAGAAAGAGAAAAGGAAAAAAGAAAGAGAAGAAGAGAAAGAAAAAGAAAGAGATTTCTTGTAATTTATTGATAAAATATATTATAGATCGTAATAAATAAAAAATATCTTAAAAAAGAGTAATCTTTGATATATACTATATTATTTAGGTAAAATATTGCTATTATTTACTGTTTCTTAATTGATAGAGGGAGTACGTATTATAAAAATATAATTTTTATCTAAATTTTAAATGAACTTTGAATTTAGATTCTTATTATCTTTAACACTCTAATTTTTAATTCAGCCCACGGGTCAGCCCGACTTATATTGCAGAAGCACCACAAATCAGCAGACTTATTCAGGCAGGGACTAAAAAACCCATTTTTTAAATCGACTCTAAAAATCGTAACCGACCCTGCTAAATCACGAGTTAGGTCAGGCCGACTCAACGGTCCTAGCCCATGTTGACGGTCTAATCCTACTCATTAATGAAAGTTACATGTAGCAATAAAAGGATAAGATTAATCCTGATTCACTGATGTCCAAGAAAAACACATTAAGCATGGTGGTGTTTAGATAGGGGACACATTAGTATTTTGAGGTTCTTGAAAAACAAAAATGTCAGGTGGTGATTGTAATATAGTATGGTTTAGGAGGGATTTGAGGTTGGAAGACAATCCAGCATTGGCTGCTGGAGTTAGATCAGGAGCAGTGATTGCGGTGTTTATATGGGCTCCAGAAGAAGAAGGATATTATTGTCCTGGAAGAGTGTCAAGATGGTGGATTAAGAAAAGTTTGGCTCATCTTGATTCATCTTTGAAGAAACTTGGCACTTCCCTTATTACAAAGAGATCTAATGATAGTGTTTCTTCTCTTCTTCAACTTGTGAAAACTACCGGTGCAACTCGGGTTTTTTTCAATCATTTATATGGTTAGTCATGATTTGCTCATGTACTTTCTTGTCCTTCAATATTTGGTGCTTTCTTTCTGTTGTTTTCTGTACTTCGATTATCATATTATTTTGTTTTAGTTACTATTCGATATGTGTATAGTAAGTTTCCTCTGTAATTGATGTTGTATATAAGTTATATTTTCCCTGCTTTTGGTTGCTCGTTTGCTGCAGTTGTTGGATGTGTGTGAACAATGTCCGACATGAAAAGTAGAAGAGGAGAAAAAAAGAAGCTACTTATAATGTGCGAGATAATCTTCATGGCGTGAGGCCTTTTGGGGAAAACTAAACGGACTAGTCCTGAAGCGGACAATAAGGACATGATTTTTCATGTTTTTGTATAACAAAAAAGAGGGGTATCCTCAACTACTTGATCAATGTGGGATTTGTTATATCAGAAGGTTGATGGATTCCATAACAATTGATTTGATTGAGTGATCCTAACCAGTACTCAATTTCTTTTGTTTTAGATCCGATATCACTTGTTAGGGATAATCGCGTAAAGGAAACCTTATCAGCTGAAGGTGTATCTGTGTGTTCATTCAATGCTGATTTGCTATATGAACCATGGGAAGTTCTCGATGATGAAGGTCGTCCATTCAACACATTTTCTGATTTTTGGGAAAGATGTCTTACTATGCCTTATGATCCTGAAGCTCCACTTCTTCCACCTAAAAGGATTATATCTGGTTTGTTCTCATCTCCATGCCTTGTATATTAATCGTGTTCTTGTTATGTGCACATTCAGCATAACATAACACGCTCCATGTACCATTTTGTTCCGCTAATGTAGCTAGCTAAGAATCAGATAGGAAGCGATTTTCATTTGATTAAGTACTCTGCTGTTCACTCGGTGGAATTTTCAGGTGATGCATCAAGATGCCCTTCAGACAACTTGGTGTTTGAGAGTGAAGCCGAGAAAGGAAGCAATGCACTTCTTGCTAGAGCATGGTCTCCTGGTTGGAGCAATGCAGATAAGGCACTCACTGCTTTCATTAACGGACCATTGATTGAGTATTCCAAGAATCGTAGTAAAGCTGATAGTGTAACAACCTCATTCCTGTCACCGCGTTTACATTTTGGTGAAGTCAGTGTTCGTAAGGTATTCCATCATACTCGTACTAAACAAACTCTCTGGGCTAATGAAGGAAACAAAGCAGGTGAAGAAAGTGTTAACTTGTTCCTCAAGTCCATTGGCCTTAGGGAGTTCTCGAGATACATGAGTTTTTATCATCCTTACACTCATGAAAGGCCATTGCTTGGTCACCTAAAGTACTTTCCGTGGTTAGTAGATGAGGGTTATTTCAAGGCGTGGAAGCAAGGTAGAACAGGTTATCCTTTGGTTGATGCAGGTATGAGAGAGCTTTGGGCCACTGGCTGGCTTCATGATCGTATTCGAGTTGTCGTGTCTAGTTTCTCTGTTAAGGTTCTGCATCTTCCTTGGACATGGGGTATGAAGTATTTCTGGGACACACTGTTAGATGCAGATCTTGAGAGTGATGCTCTAGGCTGGCAATTTATTACCAGTACCTTACCTGATGGTTGCGAGTTCCTTGGAATTGATAATCCACAGGTAATTTCGTGTAATCGTAGTAGTTTGTTGTAGTTACCGCTCCTTTTTTCAGACCGTTTTGCCATGCTCTCTATAGTATTTTGCCATAGCTTCTCCACTTCATCATTTCATTTTAGAAATGCTTTTCCGTGAACTGAGAGAATATTGAAAACAACTTCTCTACGTCCCAAGGCAGGGTAAGGTCTGCGTATGCTCTACCTTCCCTAGATTCCACTCGTGGGATTACACTGGTTAAGTTGTTGCTTTAGGAAAGATATTTTCTTTAGCTAGACGTTCCTACTCTGATACCATGTTGAAGTGTGTGACTATCTCTTCTAAAGTTAAAAGTTTAAGCTGTTAGATAAAGCACACTTTTTGTTTACTTAATTATATTTTCAAAACGTTCATCCTATCGATCATGGATAACTTTAATTGCTCTTGATTGTTTATCGTCTTTACTGCAGTTTGAGGGATACAAGATTGATCCAAACGGGGAATATGTTCGTCGATGGCTTCCTGAACTTGCTAGATTGCCCACTGAATGGATACACCACCCATGGGATGCACCAGAATCTGTACTTCAAGCTGCTGGCATTGAGCTTGGTTCCAATTATCCTCTTCCAATCATTGAAATCGATGCAGCAAAAGAACGACTAGAAGAAGCGTTGTCGCAAATGTGGCAGCTTGAAGCAGCTGCAAGATCTGCTATTGAGAATGGAATTGAGGAAGGACATGGGGACTCCACTGATGAGTTTGTCCCAATAGCTTTTCCTCAGGCCATGCAGATGGAAATCGAACCTAATGTACCGGTCAGGAATAATTCTACAATTACTTCCAGTCGGCGTTATGAAGATCAGATTGTTCCTAGCATGTCATCTTCCTTTTTTAGGACTGAAGATGAAGAAAACTCTGTTGATATTAGAAATCCAGTTGTAGATAGTAGAGCAGAAGTTCCATTAATATCAATGTAACTGAAGAACTACGAAAGACGGACACTTCGCCAAGACATTGTGGTAAATGGCAGGAACTCCAAAGATACAACAGCAGAATCTTCAATTGCATTTAGAAAGAACAACACGAGTGCCACATACGATGCATCTACCTCTCCTTACCAGATATTATGTTGAGATGAGTAGTACTTATGGCTTAGTTTCATGATGTTAAAGCTTCACAGAATGCACTTGCTACAGGTTTGTCGTTGTGGCTAGCATTTGTAGATTTGATCTTTCAGATGGTCACTCGACTTATAGTTATTATCTCTGAAAGTCACTTTCTTTGTTGTAAAAGGGAATCGAGAAGGATGACTTTCTGAGATAATGACTATTAGTTTAGTAACCATACGAGAAATCAAACCAGCATTTCGATTATCAAGCAACACAAGCATTAAAAGCTGTAAAATTGTCTAGATTTTGTTATTTTTCTTACTGGTGTGTTTCCATTGTATAGTATAGATGTTATCTTTAAACTCAATGTGTCGAAAGGGGTTGAAGTCACGTTGAGATATAATATAATCAAGTAATCAAAAGTGAATCGTTACATGTTTCAATCATTCTTTGTTTCCTTATAAGCACGATTAATCATGTTTTGACAATCATGTGTTTTCTAAAAGTACTTTTATGTGTTACATTATCTCCCACTCGTCGGTATACATCTTATGCTTCAGATTTTTGTGTTCTGCTTTGCTTGCCGGAGAAGGCTATATATCAGTGTTGCTGTCATGGCTCCAAGAATCGGGGCAATAACGAAGACCCATTGGTTCTTATAGACACCTGAGACTAGTGCCGGGCCTAAACTTCTTGCTGGATTCATAGAAGCTCCAGTGATTGGCCTGCACATATGAAATTTAGTAAGTAACAAACTTCTCTATACAAAATGTTACTCAGAGAGATTTAACAACAAAAAGAAAGATCGATTCTTTGGGACATTTCCTTCAACAACAGCAACAACATACCCAATGGAATTCCACAAGTGGGGTCTGGGGAGGGTAGAATGTACGCAGACCTTACCACCACCTCATAGAAGTAGAGAGAGTTGTTTCTTGGGAACCCTCGTCTCAAAAACCCAAGGGACATTTCTTTCAACGGAATGAAAAGAGATAAAATCAAGTATGTAAGCAGGATAAGTTACTCATCCTATACTTTTCATTGTCAAGAATTTACGTTGCTCAGACACTTCAAAAATATTGTCAGTTGTGTGTCGGATCCTTCAAAAGCTATTCTACTTTGGAGGATCTAACACGAGTCCAACGACATTACAAGTACATCATGAGGTATGATTTTTACCCTGCAATGAGGACTTCAAACACTAATGTCACTCCAATTGCAACTCCAGCTACCTCTTTGGTCTGCAGTTGAAGATATTAAACTGACAAGGGAACATCATAGTTAAGTAAATAAACGAAAAACTAGCGAGAAGCATACCGCTCGATCATCATTAGCAGCTCCACAGATCACAAACATCAGAATGAGAGTCATGATGAACTCCCAAAATATAGCTTCCAAATCAGTGACTGGACTTTTGTACTGAGTAAGCATTGGTAGTATGTCACCTTGGTGATTAAATAACACTCTTAAAGTGAGACTTGCAAGTGTAGAGCCCAAAAATTGAGGTAGTACATATATAGGCACCTGCAAGAATCAGAACTCGCACTTGAGATCACTATCGTACCATTCAGAACTCATAAAGTTCAAATCTCGGATCAATAAGGGACAATTATCATCAAGAAGTAGCTCGTGTACTCGTATTTCTCACTGCTAATTTAAAATTCTAGATCTGCCTATGTGCTCATCACTTGCACAACTAGTAATGCACTCATTGAATTCATATTGTAAGTGTAAAAACAAGACTTGGTTGATTTTGATAAGTTCTTACTTGCATCAATGGAAGTTTTCGAGCTGCAGCAAAGGCAATTGTAACCGCAGGATTGAAATGGGCGCCAGAAACGTGACCAAGAGTGTATATTAATGCCATCAATGATAAACCCCATGCCAGTGCTATACCAACAATAGTTAGTGTCCTTTCTCTATCAACAAGAGCTGATCCACAACCCACAAATATGAAAATGTAGGTTCCCACCAGCTCAGCTATAACCTGCTTAATCGCGCAATTAAACATTGAATGAAATAATTGTTATTAGTAAATAATATAGCATGTGGCTGATGGTTGAGGCGAATACAGAATCTAGAGTTAGTGGTTTCAGAATGAGTGTACTTTATAGTTATAAGTTGCAATTTATATGCTCCTATCAGCTCTGCTGTAATCGGCTTAATTGCGCGATTGAACATGGAATTAATGAGATAATCATTATTAGTACACGATATAATGGGAGCTAGTAGACAGAGGCGAATACAGAATTTATAGTCAATAAGTTCAAAATGAGTATACGTATTTGAGGAGTTTGATGTGTGTGGGTGGGTGGGGGGTAAAAGCTACCTTTTGGAAAGCAGACATGAAAGGAGACTGAACATTTCCATGCTTTCCTTCTTCCATGCTGGAAAAATCAGCAACAATTCCATTTTTAGATGAATTTGTAGACATTATAGAGTTTATGCTGGCCATTTATGTCAAGTTCATTGGTAGCTTATTACCTAATACTCTTGGTTCTTTATAGTATATGTGGGGTTTGACTAGGTGCAAGGATATTATCCCAGCTATAATTCTTGATGTGACAGAGTTCATTAAACAAGAATATAGCCAGAGGCAGAGCAAAAAGCTTGGGTATGGTTGAGCCGAATCAGTAACTTTTGTTCAAATTCTACTCGTGGTGCAGGTCTAGGTACAAGTCAGTGGCCGTCGATCTAGGGCTTGTAGATGCTTTAGAAGATTTTGGGTGAGCACCAGCAGTGGGGTATTCTATGGTCTCCTTCTATTCAGTGGACCGTTTTTTATATTCAGACACTAGTCTTTTATATATAGTTTAGATCTGTGTATGTAGGTTCTTATTCTGGCTGTGTATATACATATGTATATTTTATTTTGAGTCTATAGTAGCTTTGTACATGAGACTTTTCAATTCTGGGATATATTGCCTCTTTGGCTTTTATTAGTTGTTGTTAGCTATCATTATGCCTAACTGCTAGGATAGGTATCGTGAATTGAATTGGTTTGGCCGTGGGAGTGATCTAACAGGCATCAGCATGACCTGAAAGGTTGGGTCGTGATGGTAAAAGTATTGAGCTTAAAATATTTAACAATTAAAATTATTGTTGTAGAATCATGATCCTTAAAGTTAAAATCCTGACTTCGCCTCTGAATATAGCGTGTGTGTAGATAAACTTGAGATACTTTTTGCAAATTACAATTGTTTAATGTGTTAAAATATTGTGTGCCGTATTTTGATGATGTTACATTATTCTTGTAAGGACAAATATTTATTGTTGAGACAAAATTCTACTAGTTCCATTGGTTATTCCAAGCCGGCACTTGTTGGAAGATTAAAAAGTTGCAGGCAGCTAAAAGTCCGGAAGTTTCATTTAGAAGGGGAAAATAAGTGCCCATCCGGAAGAAGTCTACTATAGAAGAAAAGTCTGATACGAGTAAGTGGAGAGAAAAGATCTCTCGAGAATGTTATAATACGTGAAAGTATCAACGTAATTTCATTAAATTTGAGTGTTATATAAAAAACACAAGTCATATGATGAAACGAAAAAAATTCAAGATATGAAAGATCATATCATGAGTGATAAAATTAACATCAACGAAAATAAATTGATGGATGACAACAATATGTAAGACAAAATACTTTTATTTAACACTTTCTTTTATTATGATGTCAATGTCATGAAAACTACAAATGATTCATTAAAAGGTTCACTCAGAAATGAATGATTATTTTCAATCTCGAAAACCTCATTTTTATTAGTAGAACAAAAAAAAAAAGTTTTGATGTGATTCTATCCAATTAATTCTTGTAATAACCGACCATCAAAAAAATTGAAAACAAAATGCTTAAAAATAAAAATTGCTGGGGTGAGAGAGGCTCGAACTCTCGACCTCAGGATTACTCAGATGCTATGAGACCTACGCGCTAGCCAACTGCGCCACCACCCCTAGTATGGTTTTGTTTTTTACAATTAAGATTGTAAACCATTTTTTATTGTAGAAAATTAAGTAGTTTCTATAATAATGTAACAATTAAGTATATAGATAATATATACTTCAATCATGTTGATTAACTAAATAGCTGAAGAGTACATCTCTGTAAGTTTTCGTTTAATTTTTCATAGATTGTAGGGTTCATTCTAATGATGACGCTTCCAACAAAAATAAATTCATTTCCTAAAACTTGAACAAAACTTCTTATTTGAACTACATAACTAGCAAATATTACTACTATATCTACTATGCATGTTTTTAAAATATTACCTAACATACTTATAATTATTTCTCCTCCCTCTCCTTCTTTTGTCGCTCTCTCTTCTTTCTCTCCCCCTCTTTGTCTTGCCTTTCATCACTTTTCATAGGTTGTATTATTCTACTCTTAACTCTTTCAAATTGTACTCAACAATGGAACCTCATAGTAGAAATATATAATTGTATAAATAGTAGAATTTATAAATTATGTATCAGTTGAATAACAGTTGATAAATATGCTATCGATTCTATCAATGATACACAAAGGTAAAGTTTGATTCAGTTGATACAAGCAATGATTTTTTAGGATTAGATCTGATACATCTCTTTCCAATGATTTCATTTTATAAATCTGATATATGTGTCTTATGATTTCAAATTAGAACATTGATATAGTCTAATGTGTGTATGTAATGATTTGATAAGATTATATTTGATACATCTCTCATTCATGATTTTATTTGATACAATCTCCATATTGACAATTTGTATTGATGCATATTGATATAACTTGTATTGGTACGTATCTTTGACACAACTTCGATAGTGATACATATCTGAGATACAAAATTTATTGATACATATCTGAAATATAACTTCTAGTGATTCAAATTTGAGATACAACCTCCATATTGATACGCATTGATACAACAAGTACTGATACATATCTGAGAAATAACTTTCATATTAATACATATTGATACTACCTTTATTTAATATATATTTGGGATACAACCTCCACATGTGTTGACACATATTTGAGATACAACTTCCATATAGATACATATTAATACAATCTCCATATTGATAAAAATATGTATTCATCAAATACATTAAGTATCTAACAATTTTTCTCTCTCATAAATCTTGCTAGCCTATCTCTTCTCTCTTCCAATATCACTCACCTATCTTCTCCCACTAATAGTATTTAGATATATATCAAATATAACTGGTATGTATCAAGTTGTATTTACTAAATACAACTATCTAACACATCTCTCCTCTTTCTCTATCATATATCTTAATCTTGATTGTCTTTCCCCTTTTCTTACCATAGTTCTGAATCATAATTAGATAAATTATAGTTATATATCTTTAATTAATTCTAAACTATAATCATTTTCAAAATTTCATTTTATTAAAAATAACAAAAAATTGCAAGATTATTTGAATGCCTTATACGATAGTGGAGTTGATTCACAAAAAAAATGTTTTAGTTGATTCTCATAAAAGCTTAAAAAATAAAAAGAATCCTTTACAATTTTTAGAATTGGTCACCCACCGCATAAACTTTATAAGGCAAGACATCTCTCTACTCTTGATACTAAAATGAAAAAGTGTTAAAAATGTCTAAAACATATTGAAAATGACTAAAATTATCTTTCTTTTTATTTGTTAAATTTCAATTGTCCTTGACGCTAATTATCGGATAAAAAGGTTTGTCCTTTTATTTATTCGACATTATTGTTCTTAGTATGACTTGTATTGCTATATATCTGAGATAAAACCTTCATATTGATATAGTGTTTATATTGATACAACTTGTATTCGTCGAATACAACATGTATCTAGCATATCACTTCTCTCTCTTCTAAATCTCACTCACCCAGCTCTCTCCTTTTCTTCTCGCTTCTTTCTTCTCAATCTCATTTGCTTCTTTCTTCTCTATAACATGTATGTATCAAATGCAATCTATATCATCCTTTATGAATACATCTATGTTTTTTATACGATTGTATTTGCCGCTCTCCTCTTGAATTTTCTTAATATTTAATTGTATCTACGAATCGTAATTAAATAAATTATAGATATAGATTTCTAATTAAATTCAAATTATAGTTATTTTTTAAAGCTTCTCTTATTACAACCAAACATCTATGGTCCAAAATGACACAAATTAGTTTGGATTCCTTATGTGATATTGGTTCCAATAGTTATAGTGGATTTGATTTACAAAAAGAATATTGTTTTCAACTGATTCTCATAAAAGCTCAAAAAGCAAAAAGAATCATTTTATTCTTAAAGAGTCTCCCATCCCATCACATTAGCTTTATAAGGCATGGCATCTCTCTAGTGCTTATATTAAAAATGGAAAAGGATAAAAAAAAAATATCTAAAACATATTGAAGATGATATAAATTTTCTTTCCTTTTATTTACTATATTTCAATTGTCCTTAACGGTAATTATCGGATAAAAAGGTTTGTCCTTTCATTTATTGGACATTATTGCTCTTCATATGACTTGTATTGCTATATATGAGATAAAACCTTCATATTGATATAGTGTTTGTATTGATACAACTTGATGAGGAACTCTGTCACCTGCGTCTGCATCATAAAACGATGCAGATCCTAAGGACGGCAGAACGTGGAACGTATGAGATGTAAGATGGCCAAAACATTTAATAGAGATATCATAATGCATCTCACAAGACATAATCATAATTCAAAAGTGAAATAAAAATAATCATAAGACTTTTATGCTGAAAATAACATGCTGAAAACTAATAAGTAAACATATTTCTTAGCTTGGGGAGTTTCTCTAACCGACAACCACCACTATGAGCTTCGTGGTGATATAACGTCTTGCCCACGCTGCCATAGCTGTCCCGTACTTTGCCGGGGTAGGGGACGAAGAACTAGTGAAGTGGATCCATCCCAAAACTGGATCATCTCAATGGCTAATGAGGAAGGTACTGGAGTACAATCCTATCCTATGCTGGCTACATAGTTTATGAGTTCGAGTAATTTATTCTATTCTCACCCGTATCGGTTCTCAATACTACTCCCAAAATACCTTATATAGCTCATACTCAAAAGATCATAAATTCTTGAAATCTGACTTTTTTGGGGACTTAGCCCAGCTTACTATTTAGTTTTCTCAACTGAAATCTTTAACTTTACTAAAACTAATATCTTTCATGTACTTTCAATCATGCTAGATTACTCAACTAAAATGCCAAGAAAATCTTCAAGAAAATCATTCTTTAACTTGATTTAAACTAATCATTTCTTTTCTTGAGATAATGTCAAGATTTTTCAAGAACTCAACAATAATAATTCTTGTTCAAGAGTGAACATAAACTTGAACAGTTCTTTAATTGACGGATATAGAGACCAAAAATCATAACATGCATCAAGAATCTATGAAATTTATCATGAAAATTAACATACTCACAAAGTTTACGGGAAACTTAGTCTCAACTTATACTTGAAGGTTCATGGGTGAAAACTAGTCTCAATCTCTAATATATTAGCAAAATAATAACTTTTGTGTGGCCTTACATACCTTGGAATGAGTTCTTGGAAGATTGAAAGAATTATTTTGAATGCCCTAATTGTTTTTGAATTTCTACGCTTGAAGTTCTGGGAAGTGTTTCTTGTTATTAACGTAAGAATGTGAAGAGAAATATGTTTTTGGACTTAAACTAAACTTAAAACGTCTAATTTAGGATTATGTCTAAAACATATTGAAAATGACTAAAATTATCTTTCCTTTCATTTGTTAGATTTCAATTGTCCTTAACGCTAATTATCGGATAAAAAGGTTTGTCCTTTCATTTATTCGACATTATTGTTCTTAATATGACTTGTATTGTTATATATCTGAGATAAAACCTTCATATTGATATAGTGTTTGTATTGATACAACTTGTATTTGTCGAATACAACATGTATCTAGCATATCACTTCTCTCTCTTCTAAATCTGACTCACCCAGCTCTCACTCCTTTTCTTCTCAATTTCGTTTGCTTCTTTCTTCTCAATCTCGTTTGCTTCTTTCTTCTCTATAACAACATATATGTATCAAATACAATCTGCATCACCCTGTATGAATACTTCTATATTTTTTTATACTATCGTATTTGTCGCTCTCCTCTTGAATTTTCTCAATATTTAACTGTACCTACGAATCGTAATTAAATAAATTATAGATATAGATTTCTAATTAAATTCAAATTATAGTTATTTTTTAAAGCTTCTCTTATTACAACCAAACATCTATGGTCCAAAATGACACAAATTAGTTTGGATTCCTTATGTGATATTGGTTCCAATAGTTATAGTGGATTTGATTTACAAAAAGAATATTGTTTTCAACTGATTCTCATAAAAGCTCAAAAAGCAAAAAGAATCATTTTACTCTTAAAGAGTCTCCCATCCCATCACATTAGCTTTATGAGGCATTGCATCTCTCTAGTGCTTATACTAAAAATGGAAAAGGATAAAAAAAAAATATC
>JAPFFP010000012.1:17265660-17283149 GCA_026153255.1 Solanum medicagineum
AAATTAATTTTACAAATTTTATTTAGATCATATAAATTTTGAGAAAAATAATATATATTTTAGTATATAATGAAGACAAATTTGACTTCGAAAGCGACCTCCAGCCTATTCAAATCAAGAAATTGTCAGTTTCCCATTCAATAAAATTCTAGACTCATCTTTTTTTTTTTTTTTCTTCCATTTATAAATATATCCATTTTCTTCAATCTTCCTTGCAAGAATCATACAAAATCTTCATTTCATTTCCCTTTTGAGAATTTTCTTTTTATAGAGAAATTGAAAAAAATGGACTCAGAAATTAAAAAACCACATGCAGTTTGCATACCATACCCTGCCCAAGGCCATATTAATCCCATGATGAAATTAGCCAAAATTCTTCATCACAAAGGTTTCCACATTACTTTTGTGAACACTGAATTTAACCATAGGCGTCTCCTTAAGTCTCGTGGGCCCCACGGGGTCGACGGCCTTTCATCGTTCCGATTCGAGACTATTCCTGATGGACTGCCACCTAGTGATGCTGATGCAACACAAGACATACCTTCTCTTTGTAAATCCACAACAGAAACTTGTTTGGATCCTTTTAGGAATCTGCTTGCAAAGCTAAACGATTCGCCCAACGTGCCACCTGTCTCGTGTATCATCGCAGATGGGATCATGAGCTTCACCTTAGCTGCGGCAGAAGAATTGGGAGTCCCTGAAGTTCAGTTTTGGACAATGAGTGCTTGTGGCTTCTTAGGCTACATGCATTTTAAGGGTCTTATTGAAAAAGGATATACTCCACTTAAAGGTATGTATATATAGACACTTTCTATTTGTTAGAGCGGCTCAATATAATTGGAGGCCTAAAGTTAAATTTTAATAAGAGGCCTAAAATTCAGGTATTTATATTGAAATTCCCATTTATATATGCATGTGTTTTGACCGTATCTGTTTTCCTTTGGAAAATGTAGAGGCGAGTTACTTGACAAATGGGTATTTAGAGACAACTTTGGATTTCATACCAGGCATGAAGGATGTACGTTTAAGGGATCTTCCAAGTTTCTTGAGAACTACAATTCCAGATGATTTCATGCTCAAATTTATCCTCCAAGAAACAGAGAGAGCGAGAAAAGCTTCCGCGATTGTCATCAACACCTTCGAGACACTAGAGAGTGAAGTTCTTGAATCGCTCCAAACTCTTCTTCCACCGATCTACCCAATAGGCCCCTTGCATTCACTCGTCAAACATGTTGATGACGAGAATTTGAAGGGGCTTGGGTCGAGCCTGTGGAAAGAAGAGCCAGAGTGTTTACAATGGCTCGAAAACAAGGAACCAAACTCTGTTGTTTACGTCAATTTTGGCAGCATTACTGTTATGACTCCTAATCAACTTGTTGAATTTGCTTGGGGACTTGCAAATAGCCAAATAGAGTTCTTATGGATCATAAGACCCGATATTGTATCGGGTGATGATTCGATTCTTCCACCCGAATTTGTGGAAGAAACTAAAAACAGGGGAATGCTCGCCGGTTGGTGCTCGCAAGAAGAAGTCCTTAACCATCCAGCAATAGGAGGATTCCTGACTCACAGTGGATGGAATTCGACTCTGGAGAGCATTAATAGTGGGGTGCCTATGATTTGTTGGCCATTTTTCGCGGAACAACAGATGAATTGCTGGTTTAGTATGAGTAAATGGGATATTGGAATGGAGATTGACAATAATGTGAAAAGAGATGAAGTGGAAAGCCTTGTTAGGGAATTAATGGTTGGTGAAAAAGGGAAAGAAATGAAGAAAAAGGCAATGGAATGGAAGAAATTGGCTGAAAATTCAGCTCAAAAACCAACAGGATCATCTTATGTGAACATTAACAAGATGGTCAATGACATTCTTCTTTCCTCCAAACATTAAGATGTGGTTTAGTTACTTGTTAAAATTATGCACGTACTAGTTATTTCCATTTCTTCTGTCCTTTTGCCGTTTTCCTTATTGTAATATCTTGATTTTAATATATTTAATTTTTTTAATAAAATTTTAGTATCCAATAATATATTGATACATAAATTAGAAGGTGGGTGTATCTGCTCATATTTAACATTTAGAGGTGGCAAATATCGCCTATAGGACTAAATTTGTGCGAGTCAACATAAATTGAGCTAATATTTGGTTTGATTTAGTTTTAAATTTTTTTAAAAATTAATAGTGTTTGGTTTGAGTTTCGATATATTTGAAAAAATCAAAGAAATAACCCAATCGAACAAACAAATTATATTCATATATTTTCTAATTATAAAAGATAATACATTATTTATAAAAACAATTTTGAAGATCTTATATACATTTTCATCAAATTTTATTTTTTAATCTACTTATGAAAACATAAATGCTCAAGATGAGAATATTTATCTTATTGACTTCATCTATGTGAATGTCTATGACAATTCTTGGTGGGACTAAAAATGTCGCTATCTCTTCCTTCTATGCTAAAATCATTAATTTTAAAACTTTATTCACAATAAATTTTTTGATGGAAAGTTCTATAATATTAGTCCTTCTAGCTATAGATTTTATTTTTTCTATCTACTATAAGCATTGTTCATCTCCGATCTACTCCGGCCGGCGGACGGCGATATTCGAGCTCTTGCCAGTCAGATCCAAAGGGAGAAAGTGGTTAGAAACATTTGAAATTCGATCGCCGACGTCGGCAGATCCAAAGGGAGAAACATTCGTTCTCTCCGAAATCAAAACCCACTTTGATTCCGACGTCCTCCGTTCTTTCTTGGATTCTCTTGGGGATTTCCACTCCGCAACTTCCAGCAGTTTCTAGATTCCAGCGACATCATTTTCGCCGACACGGAGCTTTCCGGCGACGCGATCAACGTCATTTCCGGTCAAATTCTTTCAAGCTACTAATATTACTCAGGTGATATCCTCCATTTTCTCCTTTTCTTTCTTTGTTCAACTTCTTTTTCCGTCAGATTCCCTTTTTTGGCATTTACTTCTTGTTTGTATATCTGACATTTTGCTTGTTATGCCTTGTTTTGCTTGCAATATTTCTAGCTTAATATTTCCTGCTTAGTACAAAACTTGTGCATAATTTTGGTGACGATTTTTGATTGCCTGTTGATAACATAATTGCCTGTTGTATATATTATTGTATATTGTTGTATATTGTTGCTATATATTGTGTATATTGTTGTTGCATATTGCTGTATACCTGTTGATTGATAGTTTTTCTTGTTGTTTTACTTGTATATTCGTTAGATTGTATTAGCTTAGAGAGTTAATAGTTCTTAGTTTAGTGGCGTCAAGATCTCATGGTGGACTAGGGCCATGTCATCAGTTGGGGTCAGGGGTTAGGGGTAAGGGTGGTAACAGGGGCACAGGTTTATTCAAGTTAAGGATAGCATCGTGAAATATAGAGTCACTAACAGGGAAGTCCATAGAATTAGTAAAATATTTTAAAAGGAGACATATTAATATAGAGTGTATCCAGGAGACCAGGTGGGTAGGCACCAAGGCTCGGGACGTGGATAGGTTTAAGCTATGGTACTCGGGTGGTTCCAGGGATAGAAATGGTGTGGGTATCCTAGTAGACGAGGATCTTAGGGATTATGTGGTTGCTGTTAGGAGGGTTAATGATGGGATGATATTTACCAAACTCGTGCGCCCCAAGTAGGCCTAGATGAGGAGTCAAAAGGCTCTTTTGGGAGGATCTGGATGAAGTTGTGCGAGGCATATCGGAGACCAAAAAAATCTTCATTGGGGGTGACTTTAATGGGCATATCGGGGCAACTTCTAGCGGGTTTGAAGATGTTCATGGAGGCTTTGGTTTTGGGGAGAGGAATGGAAGTGGGACATCTCTCTTGGATTTTGCCAAAGCCTTTGAGCTAGTGATTGCTAACTCGTATTTCCCAAAGAGGAAAAATCACTTGATTACCTTTCGTAGTACGATAGCTAAGACTCAGATATATTACCTACTTCTTCGAAAGGGCAATAAAAGTCTATGTAAGAATTGCAAGGTTATTCGAGTGAAAATATTTTTACTCAACATAAGCTTTTAGTGATGGATGTGGAGATCAAGAGATAAAAGAAGAAGAAGGTTATGTATGCCCAACCTAGGATTAGATGGGGTGACCTTTCTCCTGCCCTTTCTCGCGAGATAGAAAAAAAGTTTAGAAACTTAGAGGCGTGGAGCAGTGAAGGTAATGTGAACAGTACGTAGGACACGACTGTTGGGTACATAAGAAAGGTAACTACCGAGGTACTAGGAGTTTCGAAAGAGACCTTTGGTTGACGTCAGGGCGATTGGTGGTGGAATGATGAAGTTCAGGATAAAGTGAAAGATAATAAGGTTGCTTACACAGAGTGGTTAGAGTGTAGGGATGAAGATGAAAAGCAAAAGCTTAACATAATTTATAAGACGGCTAAGTCAGAAGTAAAGATGGTGGTGACGAATGCTAAGTCAGCAACGTTTGAGCGCCTTTATGAGGAGCTAAGTGATAAAGGCGGGGACAAGAGATTGTATAGGTTCGCTAAAGTAAGAGAAAGGAAAGCTCGAGACTTGGACCAAGTGAAGTGCATGAAGGATGAGGAGGGCGAGGTGTTGGTGGATGACACTTCTATTAAATTAAGGTGGCAAGCTTACTTTCGTAAACTCTTAAATGAAAAAGGAGATAGAGATGTTGAGCTAGGTAAGTTGGCACACTCCGAAAACTATCGTGATTTTGGGTATTGCAAGCGGTTCAGAGTTGAGGAGGTAAGACGGGCTTTTAGTAGGATGAAGAGGGGGAGGGCGATCGGGCCCGATGAGATTTCGGTAGACTTTTAGAAGAATATGGTCAAGGATGACATTGAGTGGTTGACTAGACTGTTCAATGCTATTATGAAGACTGCCAAGATGCCTGATGAATGGAGGAGGAGTGCAGTGGTTCCATTGCATAAGAATAAGGGAGATATTCAAAACTGTAATAATTACAGGGGTATCAAGTTGTTAAGCCACACTATGAAGGTTTGGGAAAAAGCAGTGGAGATGAGGGTGCGAAGAGTAGTATCTATCTCGGAGAATCAGTTTGGATTCATGCCGGGGTTGTCAACTACTGAAGCAATTCATAATGTTCGGAGGTTAGTGGAGAAATATAAGGAAAGAAAGAAGGACCTTTATATGGTGTTCATTGATCTCGAGAAGGCATATGACAAAGTCCCAAGGGATGTCTTATGGAGGTGTCTAGAGGTGAAAGGTGTCCTAGTGGCATATATCAGGGCGATTAAGGACATGTACGATGAAGTCAAAACTCGGATAAGAATGGTGGGAGGAGACTCAGAGTATTTTCCTATTGAGATAAGACTCCATCAAGGATCTGTGTTGAGTCCTTTCTTGTTTGCCTTGGTGATGAATGAGCTGATGCGATCTATCCAAGAGGAGGTACCATGGTGTATGCTATTTGCAGATGACATAGTACTGATTGATGAGACTCGGACTAAAGTTAATGATAGGTTGGAGGCCTGGAGACATGCCTTGGAGTCCAAAGAATTCAAACTGAGCAGGACCAAAACTGAATACTTGGAGTGCAAATTCCGTGTTGAGAAAGATGAAGCAAACTTTGATGTGAGGGTTGCCACTCAACCTATCCCCAAGAGGGAAAATTTTAAGTATTTGGGGTCCATCATCCAGAGTAGTGGCGATATCGATGATAATGTCATACATCGTATTGGGGAAACATGGACTAAAATGGAGGCTTGCCTCTAGAGTATTATGTGATAAGAAGATACCACCTAAACTCAAAGGTAGGTTTTACAGAGTGGTGGTTAGACCATCGTTGCTGTATGGGGTAGAGTGTTGGCCAATTAAAAATGCATATGTTCAGAAAATGCATGTCGCAGAGATGAAGATGCTGAGATGGATGTGTGATCACACCAGGAATGACAAGGTTAGGAATGAGAGCATTCGAGAGAAGCTAGAGGTGGCCCCGGTGGCCGAAAAGATGAGGGAAGCAAGACTGCGATGGTTTGGACATGTGCAGAGAAGGAGTTCCGATGCTCCTGTTTGGAGGTGCGAGAGGTTGGTTTTGTGAGCTACACGGAGGGGTAGAGGTAGACCGAAGAAGCACTGGGGGGAGGTGATTAGACATGATATGGCAGAACTTGATCTCACTGAGGACATGACCTTAGATAGAAAGAAGTGAAGGTCGCGAATTAGAATAGCAAGCTAATTAGTAGGGTTAGGTGGATGCATGGCCTTGGGGTGTAGTAGGGTTAGGTGGAGGACGTGTTTTTTTTTATCATATATTCTCATTATCTGTCGTATGATGTGTTAGTTCTATTATATTTACATACTGTCATGTGTTATTCATTATTAGTCGCTCTTTATGTTCCCTTCCCTTTCCTTTTTGTCATATCTAGTTCTTTCTGCTTATGAGTTTTGAGATGAGGGTTCCTAGGAAACAACCTTTATATCTCTATGAGATAGTGGTAAGGTCTGTGCACATTCTACCCTCCCCAGACCCCACTTGTGGGATTTACTGGGTATGTTGTTGTTGTTATTGTTGTAGCTATTTTTCGCTTTGAATGAATTATTGTCACTTTTTCTCCAATTTAAATGTATGATTATTTTTATTTTTGTGTATGATTAATAACCGAAACAAATCAAATCGAATCGATAACAACCAAACCAATAAATGTGTATTATAATTGGTTTGGTTTTGTGTTGAGAATTTAAAAACTGATTAAGCTGATTTTGATTTTAATTTTGATTTTGATCAAAAACTGATCCAAATCGACTCGTGAACATCACTACTGGATATCACTTTCAATAGAACTTTCTACGTACTCAAAGCCAAAAAGTGAGATCTCTGGTTGAAAACAAAACCAGTGTTAATACACACGCGTTAATATGAGATGTCTAATAGATAAAAAAGTAGGGACTAAAGAGTATATGAATGTGTGGTGAAGAGGTCAATGGGGACTAGGACTAGTTGGTACTCAAAATATCTAAGCATGGTGAAATAATTTTGAAGATGTTATATACATTATTATCAAATTTTATTTTTTAATCTATTTATAAAAGCATAAATTCTCAAGACGAGAATATTTATCTTATTAATTTTTATGTAGGGGTGAATGTCTATGACAATTCTTGGTGGGACTAAAAGTATCACTATCTCTTCTTTCTAGGTCTAAATTTTAATTTTGAAACTTTGTTTTTTTTTTCCATTTTGAATGTATCATTGCTTTTATTTTTGTGTATGGTTAATAATCAAACCAAACCAAATCAAACCAAAATCGATAACAATCAAACCATAAATGTATAATTGATTTGGTCTAACTTTGAAAATTTAAAAACTGATCAAGTTGATTTGATTTTGATTAAAAGCTGATCTAAACTGACTCGTAAACACCCCACCTGAGGGTATCACTTTCAATAGAACTTTCTGCGTACTCAAAGAAAAAAATTGAAATCTCTCACTGAAAATGAAGCAATCTTAATACACATGTGGTAATATGAGAATGTCTGATAGATTAAAAAGTGGGGACTAGAAAGTATCTGAACATGTGGTGAAGATGTCAAAGAAGTGGGGACTAGAACTAGTTGGTACTCAAAATGTGTAAACGTGATGAAATTATATTTGGCCACAAATAAGAAGTGGGACTACAAAGGGATGGAGAAGAGCAAAAGTTATATTGGGCACATAAGATGTTTATTTTTTAAATTAATTAATCTTGTTTTACGCGTGAGCAAAGCGTACATTTCGTTTGATAATAAATATTACAGAGAAAAATTAAATATAATTATGAACTTATAAAACGATAAATAATTCACTACACAAGTAATTTTGATAACTTATTTATTTATAAAGGTCCTATATAAAAATTCTATCACTAATTAGAACTCATGATAAATTAAAAAATTTATTAGCGATTGTAGGTATCTTCTTGATTTAAATATTATCCTGATTATTTACCTAAATGATGACATACTTTTTCAAGGGATAGTTTCAAGTTATATACAATAAAAATGTGGCCAAAGGTTCGGTTTAGAGAAGCCCGCCTCCTTGAGGCAAGTCACTTTTTTTATCTTCCTGGTCGCTTAAGCAACACGTATGACCTCTTTTAGGTCCATTTCGGGACTTAATTTTTATCAAATTTCCTTGGACGGTTTCTTGAACTTTTGAGCTTCAAATTCAGCTATTTCAAAGGCTATTTTGCATGGGTTTGTGAGGAGAACGCGTTGGTGCGGTCGGAATCCATAATTGAGCCTTTGTTTGAGGGAAATTTTGTCCCAAAGGGGTTGCTCTAGCTTCTCTTTTAAGCTTTTATAGTGTATATATTGTCGGGCTGATTCCCCTAATTTTGATCATTACTTTATGCCCTGGGTACAAGCTCTATAACACATTCAGAACCTTTTTTAGGAGTCGATTTTGAGATTCCTGTTACGGGTCCCATAATTTTGTTTTGACCCAATTTTGGGTCCGTCTTAGAAAAATAGAACTTTGGTGTCAAATCGTCTGTGTTGATGAGTGAGCAATATTTTGATAGGGTGGCGGCAATTGGAGGTAATTCAAGCGTGGAAAGCTATCGAGAAGTGAACTTGGAGCCCGGTATTTTGCTTCGAGGAAGGCTACGATCTACTGACTTTTGATTGAACTTTATAAGACAATGTGCAGTGTAAATGGCTTGTTGTTTGGATTGTATGTGACTAGTTGGGATATTACTCGAGGACGAGTTTGGGGTGACCCTTAGTCCTCTTAGGGCGTATTATGGGAAATTTTGAAGGATTAGTAAACTTTCTTAAGTGTTAGATTCCTTCGTGTTCTCTTTATAGCCGGTGGCGGAGATTACCGGTGCTTGTATCTTTGGGTAATACATTCTTAGTCGGATTTAGAGGCTATAGATTGCCCGGTGGAATGCTTGTTTTCATAATATTCTCCTTGATATCCGGTGGAAGTTGAGAGTCTTTTGGACATTTTTGTTGACTTGCGAGGTGTATTTGAGTCTTAGGTCTTGATCAAAGACTTCTGGAGTTATCAGGTCATTTCTGTGCTCTAGAACTTAGGTATTTATAGTAATACTTGTATGTGATCATGTGTGGTGTTTGGATGCTAGTGAATGCATCATTGGCTCTTTGTTTACTAATGGTTGTAGTCGACCCTGGTGCATGCGTTGGTTCTTGGCACTATTTTGATTAAGTTGGGTAGTTACCCAATTTGTCTATATTGATTTTCTTAATGGGCCGTACTACCTTCACTATTTAGATTTGGACCGGAGGCTGAGCTATCTGGATGTGTTCGTTATGTTTTTTACTCAGTTAAATTGAGGATATAACTAAAAAAATATCTCGTCTTACTTTGTCAAAAATAATAAATAAAAATGAAAATGAAGTAGAAATTTTTGACGACCGAGAAAATTATATATAGTAACGTCAGGTTTGAATTAGAAAGCGGCCTTCAAGCCTATTTAAATCAACAAATTGGCAATTTGCCATTTCATGACATTTTGGACTCATCTTTTTTGACTTCCTTTACTTTTTTCTAATTTATAAATATAATCTTCCATGCAAAAATCATACAAAATCTTCATTTCATTTCCTTTTTGAGAACTTTCTAAATTGAAAGAATGGAGCTAAGTTTCTGAGTGATAATATGTCCAGTATGTTTCGCTTAAGTTATTGGGAAATCGAAAGTATTTGTTTCTGAAAAATAAGGTATTTGATCAAGTTTTTAGGAGAATATAAATGCTTAAAAGTAACGAAAACTAATTTCATAAGCTAAAACAATATTATATTTTTTTCAAAATGATTTTTTAAAAAGAAAACTAAGTTTGTACCCCTTTAAAGCAAACTTTCTACCCATTTACATTTTGTACTCCCATACGATTAAAATTTTGTCCTCCTTAATATTAAAATTCACATGCTGACATCAAGTTGATGTCAGCACCTACTTGTATGATATATCAATAGGGTATACATATACCAACAGGGTATCGCAGATGATCAAGCTCAATCCTACATATACTAATAGGGTATACATATACCAATAGGGTATATAATGAATATATTTTCTACTAATTTAGAGTTTAATAATTTTTTTATTTGTTTCTTATTTATTTCTTTTAAAAAAAATTATATATACCAATTAGGTATCAATATACCGTCAGAGTATCAGAAAAGGACTGAGCTCATTCTATATGATACCCTTATGGTATATATATACCGCCAGAGTATATTTCATACTCCATGCTGATGTCAGCACGCGAAATAAAAGGGATAAACGGGTAGAAAGGTAAATAATTTGATAATGGATTCATTAAGGGTAAATAATTTATATTGGGTCTATTAAGGGTAAATAATTTCAAGGTTAGGTCTATTCTGTGTATTTTTTTCCTTTTTTTTAACACTTAGAAGCACTTTCTAAATGATATTGACCAAATTCTAATTATCATTCAAAAGAGCTTCTAAAATTTAGTGCTCAAACACAAACAACTTCTTAGCAAAAGGTACTCTTTTTAAGAAGTATGTTTCATAAAAATATTTTCAAAACAAACAAATTTTTGAAGTTTGGTCAATCAAATTACAAATTTGAATTTCTCTATAGGTCGATTATAACTAAATTCTAACCATAGGTGCATCTAACAAGAGGGATTGGTCGAATTGTGAACATCCTCCACCTCTAATTCTAAATTTTTGAGTTTGATACGTACTCCTCCATTAATATTAAGAATAAGCTATATTATACATAATGTAAATAGTTTATTTAAACCAAAAATATAATTGAAAAAGTTATATTTAAATCAAAAGTATAATCCGAAATATAATTAAAACATTATGTACTAATAATACAAAGCTGCATTTGACCCCTTTTTTGTTTTATAGTATAATTGAGTAGTTTGAATTCTATGTTAATATATCAAATGGCCGACGTCAAAATATGCCAAATTAACGTTCTCCAAAGTATATACACATGACACATCCATTACCTGAAAAAAATAGACTTTAAGTCATCGATGATCTCATAAAGTTATCCGCATTTTTTTAAATAATTTGAGTCAAGGAGAAAATGATATTAATCATGGGTGTGTTTTTTGATTGGAAGAAAAATGATTTTCTCGAAAACAAGTTGGTTTCTGACTTATTTTGGTTGGTAAGAGTGAAAAATATTTTTCGAAAAATACTTTTTATTGTTTGGTTAGTGAATGAAAATATTTTTTTAGAAAATATCTTTTATTTTTTGCTAGAGAGTAGAAAATATTTCTTAGAAAAATAGTTTCTAACATGAAAATCAACTCCGATACCGGACCCAATCCCGATATTTAATGCAAGACCCAACTTAACTTGCGACCTAAGATTCTACTTTCAAATTTAGACTCTACCCCAATTTTTGAGCCGAATTCAACCATACTCTACTCCAGACCTAAGTTTCAAATAGTTTAATTTTTTTTAAAATAATTTTTGTTAGTGTATAATATACAAAATTATATAATTTTGTATAATATACAAAATTATATAATACAATTCAATACTTGGGAAAAATAAAGTGTCATCTTATAAAAAGGAATGTAAGCATTGTTTGGTGGGATTCGATCTAGCAAGCTCTTAAATAAAACTAGCATGAAAATAAACGTTATAATTCAAATAAAAGTATAATAACACTTTTGTTTCTTGTAATATTTTACTAAGCATATTGAACTTTCAATTAGTTACAGCAGTAGTTTTCATTCTTCTAGCTACTTGCGACCAGGGCCGTCTCGATCATAAGACCATTAAAACAATCGTCTAGGGCCTCAATTCTTTTGGGGCTCTTATTTTCAATTGTATATATTTTCCATTCAAAGTTTACTTTATTTACATTCTTATTTTATAATGTCCACATATATTTTAACTCTCCGGATCTCATTTATAAGATCACATTGAGTATGTAATAATTATTCAATTTATATATATCAACTATAAAAATTAAGGCATCTCTATGAAACTTGATTTTAGGCCCCTTAAACTTGTTGAGATCACTCTGTCCGACTCTTTCTATGTACTTTTTAATCCACTATCTGTAATGTTAAGTATGCATAATTAGGCAATTTTTGAAGGTAATATAGTTTCAAAATATTTTTTTTAATAAAATATTGCTATATATAGGAAATTAGGTAAAAGTTCCAATACAAATGGTAATGAGGAGCCCATCTTCATCACCATGCATAAAAATCTAAATTTATTATTCCCATTAGGCATATCCCCTTGCTATGTCACATTATTAATTGAATCAGACTGTATAATACAACTATATATATAGTAATTAATAATTGAACTTGATTACTCAATTGTGGAATCCTTTTAATAGAAATTTCAATACTCTATTAAAATGGACAAATGAGAATTACTTTTTCTCTTTCCTCACCTTAATGTGTCAAATAAATAAATTGGGTCAAATTTAAATGGATTAAATGAATTAGATTAGTGAATAAATTATAATTCAACTTGTCTAAAATATGGGGTTTCTTATGTATTCATGCATGTGACAGCATTCTTTTTCAAAAAATATTGCATGTATATATAATGTATCGATATTGTATAAATAGTTATGTGTATTATATCGATATTGATAAATAATGCATAATTGAGTATATATGATGTATAATTATGTATCACATATGTGTATAAATCCACCCCAAGGTCAATGTAATTACGCTCCTTATTGATTGACTACTTGACCTTTCACATTATTAATTAGAGTTATATTCTCTATTTTGTAACCCTCTTCCCTACGTCTTCTACCTGAAATAAATAAATAAAGTAGAGGAAGAAAAAACCATAGGGGCTTATTCTTGAAAATGATATTAGAAAACTAGAATTCTTTGTGGAAAAAACAAATATGAATGAGTAGGCAAATTGAAGGAATTGCTATTTATAATAGCAATCAAGTAAACATCACTTTTTTCATGTGGTTGAAAATGATCCATAATAGTGTAAATTTTCTTTTTAATATGGCACCTTAGTGCCTGTCCACTTTTTTCACAATTGACAAAAATAAATAACAAAAGGGGTAATCCAAAAATTACCTCCTCCATTTCAAAAAAGAATGGCATCCATTCTTTTTGTCTTTTTCAGTAAGAATAATTAATTTTTATTTTTGGTAAAATTTTAATTTCAATTTTTTATGTGGCATATTTAAGGCCACAAGATTGAAGATATTTTAATGCATTTAATATAGCTTTAAATTAGGATCATAAGTTTAAAAAAATTTCTCTATTTTCTTAAATCTTGTGTCAAGTTAAATCAGATTATTCTTTTTTAAATGGAATGAGTATAGCAATAGCAATAGCAACAAGCATTATTGGCGTAATTTTTAATTTTGACAAAAAGTACATCCAACTTTAAACACTCTAAGCTTTTATCAAATTCAAGAATAACTTTATCAATAATATTGATTCGTGAGTATAGTTTGAATAAATCTTATTAAAGATGCTAAAGTCACACAATCACATTATGTTATATAGTGCCTTATTACTAGGATTAGGATTTGGATATTCTACTTTTTTTTTCCTTTACGTACAATGTTAGTGGCTTGTGCAACAATTAGTCTATCTATTGGACAATAATCTTATTGACATCTTCGTGGATTTGACCAATACATACACTATATATTGCCGGTGAAATGGATATAATTTTATCACTTTTAATTAAAGATCACAAGGCTTTTGATAATTGACTCTTTTAATAGATTGCATGACACAAATCAAAGTGAATTGGCGGTAGCAAACTATAAAAATAAAAAATGGATCATTCACATACTTAATTCATGAAGAATTATATTATTAATGTACTTTTTATGAGCTAATTACTTATGATTGGTATTTAAGTAACTTGATATGTGTCTAAATGTTGGTTAAACTAAATAATGTGAAGGTAAAATTTAAAATAATTATCAGAAAAGACATGAAAAATTATTCTCGTCATGCCAAACACCATAAATTAACTTTCTTAACGAAAATATCTTCTTCTCAAGAGCCAAATATATATTATTAAAATTAATACTCTTCCCCCTGAATTTTCATTCTAATATGTTTAGTGGCTAGTTCCGTTGATATTTTGATTGAATAGGTATTATGTAAATAATTTAAAAAATGGCAAATGTTTCATATGAAAAAATTAGAGAGCTTTTTACTATTTCAGTATTAATTAGAATCTGTTTTCCTCATACATTTTTCTGGTATGTTGGTTCTATGTTTTATAATATAAATCTTATATCGCTTAGCATCTGGTGCATGAGCAATTTTTAATTTTTGGGACCCAACATCGGGTGAGATGGGTCATGCTCTGATACCATGTAAAATTAGGTCTTGGGTCTAAATCACACTCAGCTAGCTCAAAGGGAGGAAGATTGCCTAAGCTTTATAAGGAGTCCACCTACCTCATCTCTTCAACACGAAAAAATCTTTATTTCTAATAGTGACATCCCATATAAAGTCATATTACTAGTAGCTTACCTCTTTGGCTTATACAGATCACTCAATAAGATCAACACATGTTTTATAATACAAATTTTATACTGATTCACGATGTAAAAAATCTTTGCATCGCTATCCCATATAAAGTTAAATTAATAGTAGCTTCCCTCTTTGGCTTATATATATCACCAAATAATTTCAGCACTCTTGCAACTAGCTCTACTTAGTACCACTAATAAATATTCGCCCCACAAATACCTCTAAAACACATCACAGAAAAAATATGGATATGAAAATAGAGCAAGAAGGCAACTACAATAAGCCTAAGAAACTCAAGAATTTCATGTCATTCAAATCACTTATTCTCATAAATTGTATCTTCATTTCAGTTGGCCAAATATCAGGTGTATTACTTGGTAGAATTTACTACATACATGGTGGAAAAAGAAAATGGTTGCAAGCTTTTTTGCTAACAGCAGGATTCCCAATCTTGATTTTACCAATTTCAATTTCTTATATCAAAAAAAAGAAAAAAATTACTAATAATAATAGTTTTTTTGTCACACCTAAGTTAACCCTAGCTAGTGCTATTCTAGGCATCCTTCTGGGTATTTGTAGCTACCTCTACACCTTTGGTATGTCTTATCTCCCCGTCTCGATCTCCTCTCTCCTCTCTTCAACGTCCCTTGCATTCACTGCGATTTTCGCATATTTCATTGTGAAACACAAGTTCACGGATTATTCTATAAACGCTGTGGTGCTAATGATGTTGGGATCGATTATATTAGGGTTACACATGAATGGAGATCGTCCGATTGGTGAATCGAATCGACGATACGTATTAGGGTTTGTGATGACACTTGTTGGTGCGGCTCTTCATGGATTTGTAAATGCAGGGGTTGAGTATAGTCATGTTAAAGCTGGAGTTGTTGTCACGTTTGATATTGTTATGCAAATGCAATTTCTTATATCCATGTTTTCAGCTTTGTTTTGTATCGTCGCCATGATTATCAATAGAGATTTTCAGGTAATCGTCTCATTTAAAAGTTTAAGTTAGTAGAAAATGAATTTTTTCTTATTACTTAGGTGTAATTTTTAAAGCATAAAAATGTGTTATTTTTTAGAAAATAATTACTAGAGAAATAGTGTTTTATATACGTAGCATAAAAAATTGTTTCAAAACTTTTTGATTAACTTTTTTTAAAATGTCTTCTTTGTTAGAAGTGAGAAACTCTCAATTTTTTACTTTTGACTTTTTTATTATTTATTTTTGTACATTTTCAACTTTGAAAAAATACCTTTTTATATTATCCAAACACTTTTAAAATTAAAAAAAAACTTAAAAATAAAAAGTTATTAAAAACACGAAAATCCGAATACGTACCCTATAAACAGTGGAGTTGAGTAGTATAGAAAAGGGAAAATACCAATAACATGAACTTTTTTTTCCACCTATTTATAAGAGCGACTAAAAAAAAAAAGAACTTCTTTTTTGTAGTAAGAAAAATATGTAGCCTTTTCTATTCAAAAATATAATCAATGGGATATCTTCAAACATGAGTGTCTTATCTTCCTTTTTAATCTATTTATTTATTAATAAAAAATATATTTTTTCATATTTGATAACTCTCGTTTCAATATTTTATATGACATTTTCAAGATTCCAAGATTCACCAAAAGGTTTTTTTTTATACATTATACATGTACATTTTTAATTTAAAATCAAAAAATTCAAGGATCCATTTTAGTCTTTTTGTTTTTTAAATTCATGCATAGCGAGATTAAGACAATTAAATTAGCACTAGAAGTACTTCTTCTTTTAAAAGTTTAAGATATATAGATCGTCTATATATAAATAATATGTACATCACCATAAGGTTCTGTTCATCTATTGTAACATGTAATCTGTCTTATTTGCAAGATTATAAATCTCACATATTAAATACATCTGTCCATAAATATTCTTTGAATGACCTAACAGTCGAATTTATTTATTTACATTTTTTGAAAAATAATATGCAGGCCATCATTGGAGAAGCTGAAGAATTTGGATTGGGGCAAAAAAAGTATTACATGATATTAGCACTATCAGCAATATCTCTACAAATTATGATAATTGGAAATCTTGGGATGATTTTTTGCTCCTCAGCACTATTACTAGGGATAGTAAATGCACTTCTTGTTCCAGCACAACAAATATTTGCTGTCATATTTTTGCCTGAAAGCTTCAATTCTGATAAATGGATGGCTTTAGCTATATGTCTTTGGGGTTTTGCTTCTTATTTCTATGGAGAATATAAAGACAACATGACCAAGAAGGTTACACAAACCAAAAATGCTATCCTGCAAGACCAAGTTTGAGTATTCAGAGGCGTACGCAGAATTTTATTTTAAGTAATTTATTAGTATAACTATGTCATGTATAGGAGTTTGGGTCGTGTGGGGTTCTTTTGAGATGTTTATTTTCAATTTTTAATCGATTTTTATTTTGCATTACTTTTCAAGCAGTGTTAGTTGGGTATATATAGTGGCGAAGCTAGAAATAAAAATCTTATCCTAAGAAAATTCGACAATTATATATATGAGAAACCCCTTGCCTCCACCGTGCATTTGAATGTATATTATAAATGTATGATCAAAGACTTGAGCTATAGTATTAGGTGCTATAGTAAAACATGTACGAGTTTAATACGATCTGTTACTATATTAATAACCTATCGGTAATATATAGGATTTGATTTCTTTCTTAAGAAATAAATAACAAATAATTAAGAGAAAACTATTAAAGTCACAATCTTATTTAATAAAGTCTAACTCTTATGATATTTATATACTCTGATGGTATGAAATATTTTCTTTCTCTTTGACTCATCGAAGTGTGTATATATGTATAAAAAACATTGCCTTATCTACTTTTCCTTATGAAAGTAAGGAAGTACCCGCTTATGAAGAGTTTTTTTTTTTTTTTTGGGGGGGGGGGGGGGGACAAGTCAACTAAACAATGTGTTGCGAGGGTGGTTAGAGCTCGTGATGATGGTAGAAAGAATTTAAAATAAAGTTTGAAGGCCGGGGG
>JAPFFP010000012.1:17283159-17299465 GCA_026153255.1 Solanum medicagineum
CGGCCGTATTTTTTTTTTTTTGTTGGGGGAGGGGGGGGGGTCGGCGCGCGAAATGGTACATACAGACATGTTGAGCAACTAAATTAAATGCCATGTCTATGTTGATAATAATTTAAATCTACTCTTCAGAAGCGGTGGTTCCAATTTTGAAATAGGACCACTGTTAGGACCGATATAAATCAAGTGTTTATGCGGAAGCTAACAAAGCAACTTCGAAAGACCATAAGTATGAAGATAAACGAGAAACACCAAGAGACAATAATTTAACGTGGTTCGGTCAGCCGACCTACATCCACCAGAGGAGATGAGCAATCCACTATATAAAAAAGAGTACACAATATCGAGAGAAGTAACCTCACCAATTCACTCGGAATACAAAGAGGTTCAAACAAGTGTTAACATAACACTTGTGACTCACCATTTCTCTCTGTACATAAAACTCTCAAGCCCTTATGGCTACATTGCGAATGTAGCCAAACTAGAAGGAATGAGCCTCTATTTATAAAGTCATAAACCTTTTCCTACTAGAAAAAGGATTCAACAAATATGGAGAAATTCTATTTTCCTTTTCCTAATAGAAAAAGGATTCACCAAATATGGAAAGTTTCTATTTTCCTTTTCGTAAAAGGAAAACTCCAAGTATGGTAAGAAACTCAGGCCAAAAACTCAACAACCACATAGTTAAAAAGGTTGAAAATGGTAGGGTGGGGGTGGGGTACTACCTTGGGTGGGTGGGATTTTAAATAATAACTTGCTACTTCACATGAATTTCTATTTATTATCCTTGTTAATCACTTAGATTACAAAATTGTAATTTGAATTTGACTCTTATTTGTTGAGGAATTTACAACATCCAATAAAAGCGAATTCAACATATGAAGTTTATGAGTTTCCAAGAGTAATCAAACCCTCGTCAAGGAGAACAACAAACCTTAAGCATGTTCCATTCCTGTCATTGGACCAAGAGACTACTTAATTTATCATATACACATAGATTTCTCAACAAGAATACAAAGTCTACGTAAAAATTATTATGTTCCAAAAAATCCACACCTCGATACCCGATACCATAAATCCGGCCCGGCATTGGAAGTGTGTGTACATCATCATAGGCTCAACCTCTTTGTTTAAAATAAACATTTGTCCAAACCTAAATTGCACGGACTCTTCGCTTTCAATGCCCCACATGTGCTGGATTCTCTGAAAATACACTATTTTGGCGAATCCAACACTTTTGAAGAGTCTGAGCAACATAGGTCCAAACATCACAATGAACAAACAAAATCATCACTCGTATCAATATCTTCTATATCAGCATCATCTAATTCATCAAGTTCTTCCATTATGCCTTGAGATGAATGCAAAGCAATTCTTGCCTCCTGGATTACTGCCGATACTTCTTCCATGCTCTGTCTCGGGTTATTTACATCGATGCACTCGTTCTGTCTTCCTTCCATGAATTCGACAGGCAAGTTCTTCAGAAACCAAGGATGGTTCTTAATTTCCGGGATAGTTATTCTCTGCAAACGAATCAGCAAATAAGATTAGACTATTCCCAACAAAAACGCGCTAGCTTGAGACTCGAAAAAATACACATGGTGGCAACTCCAACCATAATGTAGTGGAATGAAAATATGAAATGCCAAGGACTCTGATTATCGATAGGATATTGGTTCACGTAAACCCAATAGTTTTTGCCTGGATTAACTAAATATGTATAAATATATGATTGTGAACTCACATAACTCGATCCGCCTCAGCTGAGATGACGTGGTAATAAGTGATTTCCGATCGTGTCACTCGGACAGTTCCAAACAACAGTTCACATACAGAATTTATATTGATATAGCAGATCGAGGTGTATATTTATTACCTTTTCAGGGTCTGCCACAAAAATCCTGGACAAGAGATGCTGGCACTCCATGGAAATTTGGATATTTTGCGGAATTGAGTACTGAACGCTAAATATTCTCTGTTACAGAGGATTAAACTCAATCAGAATGGTGCATTAAATCGATTTTACAACATTCAAAAACCGACTAGTTAATTTTTCTCCTTTTTATAAGTTGGATCAAGTTCGATTTTATACACTCACTGATATGGTCTTTCTGATGTTTCTCGGATCAGTGGGATCTTCAAATGGATAAGCCCCGACCAGCATGACGTATAAAGTGACTCCACAAGACCAAACATCTGCAACCTATGGACTCAAGAATTAACAAGAGGGAAAAAGCGACTAATGATACTTATAAGCATTGTGAAACTGCTGGCACGAGAACACGAAATGACTAGTACCTTCCCGTCATATTCTTTCTTTGATAAGATCTCCGGTGCAACGTAAGCTGGTGTCCCTACAGTGGATTTTGGTTGAGAATGAAAGACAGATGACTGCAAGTAAGTGAAGTCGGTTACCAAAAACCCAACAAAAATCTGAAATCCTAGCTAGAATTAAGGTTCGCCAAACGATTATATATTGACCTTGGAGTAACCAAAATCACAAATTTTGACGCGCGGAGCAGTACTTCCGTCTAGTAATGTATTTTCCAATTTGAGATCTCTATGACAGATTTGCTGCAGCCAAAGAGCAATAAACGTAACAGGTCCAAGAAAAACTCAAACTAAACGAAACTTGAAAGCGCGAGAAATTAATATCCATGTTTTTTACCATGAAATGGCAGTAGCTAACCCCTGATATCAATTGTTGAAAGAAGAATCTGGCCTGAACAAAGATAAAATAAATAAACAAATTAAAATGCCCACACATGCACGCTTGCACACACAAACATACAAACATCGCAAATAATGAACTCGAAACATGAGAACTTTCAAGGCATAACAACATTTGATATGTCATTAATACACGGAAGGTGATAATAGAACAGTTACATTCTGCCTCCATAACTACGTGAACAGCGAAGTATTCTATGGAGTTTCTATAGGAAAAGGGACGTCGATGTGCAATGAAGACGGGTAAAACAGCAAGCATGACACTCCCTCACATACGCACACACACAGTTGTTTGTCAGAAGTAAATAATAATAAACAGAAATTAGTAAAATGTAAACTTTGATCTAGTCAAGTCATAAACTGGAAGAATCACACTCTAATTATCGTTTATTACCTCGTTTTCATTAAACCTTCCAACATTACGAATCCTCTGAAAGAGTTCTCCTCCAGCCGCGTACTCCATTACTATTGCTAGATGAGTAGGAGTCAGCAACACCTGGAGAAGGTGAGTCCATTCATTCAAAAAGCCATAAACATAATTGAAATGTGTACTTGCAGCTTAACCACATGGTTTACTTCATTTCACTCAAATTCGTTTAAGTGAAGGCAAATATATTCATTCGAAATCTACTGTTAGCAGCCATCAGAAGTGCCAGCAAGAAATAAAGCAAAGATCATCAAAAGGATCGATAAATTCATTTTCATGAAATGCAAATGTTGTATTTGGTAATTGCAAGATGCAGAGTCCTTTAAAAGAAGGCAGAACTAACTTGCTACTAATTATGAACTCCCTAAAAAAATTTAAGTAAATTTGATAAATGACAAATATATAAAGTCTAATTATGCTCCATAGCTATAGTTTGGGTAATTACATGTTGTAACTATAGCTATAACAACATTTGTATAATTCGTGCAACATTTGTATACGTTTGTCTAATTCGCTATACAAATTCACAGTTTTTGTATGGCGTTTGTATATTTCGCTATACAATTCGTGCACAAATGTTGTATAATCCACTATACAATTTATAGTGTTTGTATATTTCGCTACATAATTTGATTCGCATACAACTTTTGTATAATCGCGCACAACATCTGTATAAATCGCGTGAATTATACAAAAATCAAACAGTAATTACAGCTAGATGTTTGTCGCGAACCACAATTAATTTAAACTATAACTATGTTAGCTAATTAATTAGTATATGTTTGCTTACTCGTGTAATTTTACTCGCTCGGTTCCAATTTATGTGACATAGTTTAAATGTGGATTATTACACTTTTGAGACTTAATGATTTTAAGCATCTCATATTTGTGTGATAATAAAAGTTTTTTGGTTTAAGCCAAATAAAAAGTGCGGAGTTAATTCTTTTCAATTCTAGAGGCGCGTTGGAACGGACAAAATGCCTTTTAATCTTGTGTCTTAAATATGTTACGCGAAAATATGAAAGTAAAGAGTTGCTAAAATGAAAATACTTTTTTTTAAATGAACTAAAAGAAAAATAGGACAAATAAATTAAAACGAGAGTAAAGAGTGGTTACGTAGCCAATAAGGAATAATATAAAATATTAGCAAAGAGTAAAGAGGCAGAGTCTACCTCTTTGAATCTGATTATATTTGGATGATTCAATAACCTATGATTAATAATTTCCCTTTGTACATGTTCATCAATCTGCAATATTACATAAATTATTATCCAAAAAATCAAAGAATCTAATAAATGCCAAATAACAAAAATGATCAAATATTTTCTGACCTTTTGTCCTCTTTCAAAGAACTTGACAGCAAGGAGCTCTTTGGTTTTATAATCTCTTACAAGCTTAGCTACTCCAAAATTACCACAACCCAAATCCTTCACAAATTCATAACCCTCCATAATAACAAAAAAGGGGATTTTTCAGAATTCAACAAAGAAGCAATTCTGAGATTGACTTGAAATTTTATATGGGAAAAAGTCACACTAAACACTGACCAAAAAGAAGACAAGAAAGCGTGTTATGGGTGGAAACTGAGGATTAGCCACGTAATAATAAAAAGTGAGGATGACAATGTATAAAGTAGAAAATAAAATAAAGCTTTTTTTTTTAATAAATTACTAAGAGTTTAAAAAAAAATAATTTCATAAATGGTTGGGCTTGAAATTTAATATGGTTTAATAGGTATATTTTATATAATTATATGGCATAACTTCGGCTGTGTGACCTAGAGGGGAGGAGAGAGGCGAGCGAAATCGAGAGAGGGAAGAGAGAGGTGAATTGTATATGTATATTTGTCAAATTATATATGTATATCTGTAATTATATATGTGTAACTAATATATATATATATGTATTTGTGTATCCAACAAGCGAGATTGGGAAAGGAGGAGAGAGTCGAGCAAAATCGAGAGAGGGAAGAAAGAGGCGAGCGAGACAGGGGCAGAGAGTGGAGAAAGATGAATTGACTATGTATGTCTATCAAAATAATTGTATATATGCAATTGATATACATATGTAGTTGTATATCTAGCAAAAAATTGTAGAGAGAGGAGAGAGACCAGAGATGAAGACAGGGGAGAGAAAATAATAACAAAAACCTAACTATTACTATAAATTATAATTTTTTCAAACTATAATGTTATAATATAAATACACATCATATGTTTGTCTAGTGCCGTTATTTTTTCGTAAAAGTAAATATAAAAAATAAAATTATTTTTATAAAGTAATACTAAACTACTATTTTATTTTTAAAAATTTAAGTTTAGATATTTTCGTGAAGAATTAGAATGGTGGTTTCCACTCCGCGCGGCGTGGTACCAAATAAGTGACTATTTAAATCAAATAAAGATTTTGAGCCTAAAGATTCAACCTTATCATTGGAATAATTTGATTTACACGAAAGGACGAATGGTATATGAAGCTTAAAAGCTACGTTTTAATTTATGTGATACTTTTCATTTTTTAAAAGGTAAACAATTTAAATTTGATTAAAAATTTGTGTATAGAATCTTTAGTTTTTTCTAAAATGAAATTTATGTATTTCTAAATTATGGAAAAAGTACTATGAGTCACAACAATTGGCAATTCAAAATATTATAACATATCTATAAAAATTTTACAGTCTAAGATAGACTGATTTGAATTTCGAAATCCTAAAGGTGCCATACAAATTGAAACGAAAGAACTATAAAATAAAAGGCATAATTATATATATATATATATTTGGATATAAGCAAGTAAGTAATTAAATTTGTATAAAACTAAACAAATAGGCCCAGATGTCCTACGCGACATAATGCACGTATGCTGCCACTTTAGACATAAAATTATTGTATAAAACACTATGTGCAATGTGATATGAATTTGTCTATTTATGCAATTACATATAAATTTACATATTTATTAGTGCCCATCAAAAATTAAAAAATCATAAATGACATAATAAAATATTTTATTGAGAAGGACAAGCACGAAGATAGGAGTACGTAGGTACGAAGTACTTGGGTATGGGAAGCCATTAATGTCTAATTGTTTCCACCTTTCAAGTTGGCTACTTTTCCATCATTAATTTCATATACGTGAAATGTGATGTGATAGATGTATATTGTTTCGATCAATTAATTTTAAAATACTTATTTTATTTGTAATAAAATAATTTATGATTATAAAAATATATTTTATTTACTTTAAATCATAAATTTTAATTTTTTAAAAAATTTATATAAATTTAAACGAAGAAATAGTATGTTAGGGCCACTAATAGAATAAAATTATACTAAATGTGTTATCATTATTGTTATTGTGTGGTTAACACAATATACTATATCCCCATCAAATTTTTATTTAAAATTATACTGAATTTGTTATCAATATGATAAGCACACACTGCAATATCTGGTGGTCCTTCAGCCACCCTATTATCTTCGATTCTCCCATAACGTAACCAATTGGTCTACATCACAATTCACAAAGCCTCCTTGCAAACAAACAAGAATGTACTCTCTTATTTTTTCATTTCATTTTATGTGATATTTTTTTTCGTCTCAAAAAAAGTATTATCTTATTCTAATTGAAAATAATTTATTATTAAAATTCTTCTTTTACGCTTAATGAAATAATTCTCAACCACACAAATATCCAAAAATAATTTTAGATTATAAATTTTAAAATATTTTTTTTAAATATCATGTCAAGTTAAAAAATGTCACAGGACA
Organism: Solanum medicagineum; assembly: GCA_026153255.1. Classification (NCBI taxonomy): domain Eukaryota; kingdom Viridiplantae; phylum Streptophyta; class Magnoliopsida; order Solanales; family Solanaceae; genus Solanum; species Solanum medicagineum. The sequence continues at coordinate 17,290,084 of JAPFFP010000012.1, forward strand.
AATGAAGTAATTTTTTTTTGAGAAAAGAAAAATGTGCCGTCCTACACAAGGACAAGTGAGTGGTAGGCGACTTTCATCACATAGGAGCCAAAGAAGAAAAATAGTACTCCCTCCTTTTCTTTAAAAAAAAATCTACTTTAATTTAGCATGAATTTAAAAAAATTAAAAAAAAATTAATTTTATAATGTTAAATTAAAATTATATTATTTTAATCTTGTGAACTTAACCATATCATATAGAAAAATGAAATTAAAGTATTGTCCAAAAAAGGGTCATTTTGAACAAAAAAAAAACTAAAAAGAAAAGTTTGTCATTCTTTTTAACGGAAGGAGTACTCTCTTCGCTTTTAATTATTTGTTCAATTTCCGTATTGGTCCCATTTCAAAACGGAAAATTTATTTTCAATTTTTAACAACTCTTTAATTTCAAGTACATTTTGATAACTCTTCTTTGAAATTTAAGTAGTCGTTCGATAAGGAGTACGCTATCATGATCTTGGGATTAATTATCCCAATAAGTTATTCAGGGATAAATTAATTTATCATATATATGAGATAACTAATCTTATCACTAAAATAAAAATGGTGGAAAAAATAATTTCATGATGACCTAATACCTTCAGGATAATCATCCCCATGTATATGAAATAACTTATTTTATCATTATAAATAAATGATGGAATTAGTAATCTCATGACTAGCTAATATCTCCAACCAATCGTAGAATAAAATAATCTTACATTTTGTTTTAGAATTATTATATCTCATACTTCACACCATATTACTCTTAAAAGTGTAAACAATTTTTTTTAAAAAAAATTACTTTCTTAAGGGTCATTTGATTAGCAACATGTTTTCTCTTTTTTTTTGGAAAATAACTTTAATTTCATTACCAAAGTGTTGCCTTACAAATCATCAGACGAGTTCTTGTTGGACATAGTCCCCCAAGTACTCCATCAAAAGTACATAAGCCAGCAATTTGAGTCACTTTTAACTACCAAATCCTAAAAGAACACGTTATAGACACCTATAGATAAAAATTATGATCTGTCAGTCTTCCTTTAAATTTTACAACTTTCCCCGCTTTAATGTGGATTTCCTGGATCACTTACTAGATCATCATTGATGTAAACTATTTTTTATTTTAAAAAATCCTTGAATTTCTTTCTCTTCATAAAGTATAAACTCCAACAACCAACATCATCTTATATATATCTCAGCTTTGCGACTTTTGTCTTTTGCATATATTTCAGCCCATAGTAATTCTTCATTCCATCCCATGGTGCCCCTGTTAATGTCAATCCATAGGAGTTTTTGTCTGAAATAAGTTATCCCATCATATATGGGATAAAAGTTATCCCAATATATATGAGATAACTTATATCATCATTAAGATAAAAATAGTGAGATAAATAATTCAAAATTGTCTTACACTTCTAACTAAACATGGAATAAAAAATTAAAACGACTAGTAAACTCAACCAAATAAAGTAAAAATACACGTTAACTGGTAAAAAACGGGCCGGACGTGATAACCCACGCAACCCAAATATCTCTTGCCCCATATCCGTACATTCACATTGTTCCAAATATCCAGCTGTCAATAACTTACATTCCATAATCCAACGGCTCATATTAATCCTCCCAATTTTCCTCTTTTTTAAAAAAATCCTAAAATTTCTCCCATCCCTTTAATTCAACACCAATAAAAAATGCCATTTGTTCTCACCAAGTTTTAAATCCCCACAAACACACACACACTTCTCAGATCTCAAAAAAATTTCCATTGCAGGACAATCAATAAGAAAAAAGAGATCCCTAAGAACCTATTATGGCGCGTGAGGAGAACGTGTACATGGCGAAGCTTGCCGAGCAAGCTGAGAGATACGAAGAAATGGTGCAGTTCATGGAGAAAGTTTCAACTTCCTTAGGTGCATCAGAGGAACTCACCGTTGAGGAACGGAATCTCCTTTCCGTCGCCTACAAAAACGTTATCGGAGCTCGTAGAGCTTCGTGGCGTATTATATCCTCTATTGAACAGAAGGAGGAGTCGAGAGGGAATGAGGATCATGTGAAATGTATAAAGGAGTACAGATCTAAGATTGAATCTGAACTTTCTAATATTTGTGATGGAATTCTTAAGCTCCTTGATTCTAATCTCATTCCTTCGGCTTCTAATGGTGATTCTAAGGTGTTTTACCTTAAAATGAAGGGTGATTATCATCGTTATTTGGCTGAATTCAAGACTGGTGCTGAACGTAAGGAAGCTGCTGAGAGCACTCTCTCCGCCTACAAAGCTGCTCAGGTAATGATGAAATGATGAAGATTTACGGATCTACTTGTTTGGATTTAAGCTATATAATTTTGGTCGGCAATTTATTAATTAATGTCTGCAGAATATGGTTTTCAAATGGGATTTACCTAATTTTAAAACTAAATTTAGATACTTATTGTTAATTAGGTGAAAATGTAGGGAGAAGATGATGTACACAATTTCCTGTTTTGACCAGACACAAATCACAATTAATTTTTTCAAATTTTCCGTTCATGATGGTGTCTCTGTCTTAATTGTGAGGTTAATTGTGAGGTAGAGAGGTTGTTCCCGTTCCTTTGATACATAATCTAAAAAATATGTACTATAACCAATCAAAACTATCTTTAGAACCCCCTCCAAAAGAAAGATCCTGACAATTTGAGACGAAGGGAATATGTGTTTGTCCAGATCAGGCCATATTTTTCATTTATGTTAGTCATGTTTTGATTGATTTAGGTTGATTCTCTTAACATTTGGAATTGGATTTCGGATACAGAACCCATTTTGATCTCCAAGTCAAAAGCTAGATGAGAAAGTCATTGATGAAATATTCAAAAGATCACAGATCAATTAATTAGTAGTTGTATGAATTATAACAGATACTCTGCAGTAATTAAAATTTTAAGCAGTAGTATTGTATATAAATTAAACTTTTATTTCTCTTGCTTTTCTTTAATTTTTCCTTTTGATTCTTCAAAGGATAAGTTTGCTTCATGTGACCTTTTTATATGTAGTGCTTCAGGATTTAAATATGTTCTGATTCATTTGTTGCTTGCATTATTGTTAGTATTAAAATTTTTATATAACTAGTTAATAATGTGTAGAGGTTGGTTTTTTTTTTTAATTTCATGGGGCAGGTAGAAATATTGAAAATGAATGATTTATTGTTTTCAAAAATCAAATGGTTAAGGTGATTAAATGAAACTTACTGTAGAACAAAAAATATATAGGAGGAACTACATAAGAAGTAAGAAAACACAAAGGGACACTTTCCGTATACATTATAAATCCCATATCTTAATATGTCTATCTCAAGCACTGTTGATTGAGGTCAGTATTAAAAGATAAATCTGGGGGACGATCTTTGAAATTTTCTCACAAGTTTAAGTTCACTAGACTTGTTTGTTTCACTCTATTTTACTTGAGATAAGTTCACTGTTATTCTTTCACGAAAAAAGTAGCCATCAACATTTTCTTCCTTCTTAATTTTGTTCCAGAATAAGTGATGTTAAATGTTGTTGATCTTCATATGTCCTCATTTTGGTCTCAATGCCTGCAGGATATTGCAAATGCTGAACTTGCCCCAACACATCCAATCCGACTTGGACTGGCTCTCAACTTCTCTGTGTTTTATTATGAGATTTTGAACTCTCCTGACCGCGCTTGCAATCTTGCTAAACAAGTAAGAATTGCATCGTATGGCCTAGTCATTTCTTAGTTGCAGATTATGTTTTTCCATTCAAACAAGGCTGTTTCATTAGGCGTAGATAACTTTGTGTCTCTCTTTTTCATTTTGCTGTGAAAAAAGTAGCTTCATTTTCACTTTGTTATCTTATGCGTGGCCAGGCATTTGATGAAGCAATTGCGGAGTTGGACACACTGGGAGAAGAATCTTACAAGGATAGCACTTTGATCATGCAACTTCTTCGTGACAATCTCACTCTCTGGACCTCTGACATGCAGGTAAATAACTCAGCTGTTCTAAATTGCTTTTCATTTATGTTGTTCCCTTGTAATTTATCAGTGTTATCACTCGAATTCACGTGATTGGAAGAATCTGTTCCAATTGCAGGATGATGGTGCTGATGAAATTAAGGAAACCAAACCTGACAGTGAACAACAGTGAGGGAACTGGTCCTCAGATTATCATTTGACTTCTTCCTGTTCGTTTTTATTGGGAGAAGCTGCTTCTTTTTATTTCCTTTCTCCTGTGTTTCGGTTTCCCTTTAGCGTTCTCTTATCCGTGGCAATGAACAACTTTGAATATTGATGTTCAATTGTTTCATCTTTACTTTAATGTGGTTCTTTCTGGTGCTTAGTATCTATGAAAACATTTCAGTTGTATTTGTGAACTGGATTTATAAAATGTTATATCGAAATGATACTCAGAAATCATGTTTCAATCAACATTTCTTGTTGCATTTGTTCCTTTTATCGTGATTTTTCATCTTAATTTTGGCTATGATATATGAAGTATTTCCCGAGAAAGAAGATGGACCCAAAAAGATGGTCTACTAGTTAACAAAGCGGGTGTAATTCACTTATTTTGAATGATGACATTAGTTCCGACAATTCACTTTATATGAATTAAAATGCGTGCTTGATAAATTGTGAATTTTCTTAAAAACAAGCTAGGAAAATTTTATCAAATCCGAAAAACTATAATAAATACAAGTATGTAAAGGACCAAAATTATTTACTTGTATATAAGGAAGTAAATATAAGGGACCTTCTATGAGTGTTAGCTCATGGATTCTAGCACTGCAGGGGACTTTGACACAACTTTTTTGAAAAATCATACGAGTGGATCCGCAACTAGCCTGGGAAGAGGCTCGGGTGGCCCGACGGCGGTGGGGGACCCCTAGTAAGATTTTATGGGCCAAGGAACAGGAAACATGCGATTTTGACAGTTTTCTATGGGTAATAGCCCACGGATTCTGGCGCTGCAGAGGGCTCTGGCGAACTTTCCTGAAAAATCATACGAGTGGGTCCGCAACGAGCCTAGGTGGCCCCCCAGCGGTAGGGGAAGCCTGGTAGGATTTTATGGGTCAAGGAACAAGAAACAGACAATTTCACCAGTTTTTTGTCGGTGTTAGTTAGCCCACGAATTCTGGCGTTGCAGGGGGCCCCAACGCAACTTTTCCCAAAAATCATACGAGTGGGTCCGCAATGAGCCTGGGAAGAGGCCCAGGTGGCCCAGCGAGGGGGGGATGCCCGGTAGAATTTTATGGGCCAAAGAACAGGAAACAGTCGATTTCGGCAGTTTTCTAAGGGTGTCAATCCATGGATTCTAGCGCTACAAGGGGCTCCGACATAAGTTTCCGAAAAAATAATACGAGTGGGTCCGCAACAATCCCTAGAAGAGGCCTGGGTGGCCCGGAGGCGATGGGGGACGCTTGGAAGGATTTTATGGACCAAGAAACAGGAAACATATGATTTCAAAAAATTTGTGGGTGTTCGCCCACAGATTCTAGCATTGCAGGGGGCTCCGGCGCACTTTCCCAAAAAATCATACGAGTGGATCTGTAACAAGCCCGGGAAGAGGACTAGGTGGCCTGGCGACGGTGGGGGACTCCTGGTAGGATTTTATGGGCCAAGGAACAGGAAACAGGTGATTTCGACAATTTTCTGTGGGTGTTAGCCTATGGATTCTAGCGCTACAGGGGCTCCGGCGCAACTTTCCTAAAAAATCATATGAGTGGGTCCGCAACGAGCTCGGAAAGAGGCCCAGGTGGGGGCCAGGGATGCCTGGTATGATTTTATAGGTCAAGGAACAAGAAACAAGAGATTTTGACAGTTTTCTGTGGGTGTTAGCCCACAGATTCTGGTGCTGCAGAGGGCTCGGACGAACTTTCCCGAAAAATTATATGAGTGCCGCAACGAGCTTGGAAAGAAGCTTAGGTGACCCGGTGGCAGCGGGGGACACCTGGTAGGATTTTATGGACCAAGGAACATGAAACAAATGGTTTGGGTAGTTTTCTATGGGTGTTAGCCCACGGATTCTAGCGCTGAAAGGGGCTCTGGTGCAACTTTCCTGAAAAATATAAGAGGGTGTCTGCAACGAGCCCGAGAAGAGGCCTAGGTAGCCCGGCGGCAATAGGTGACACCTGGTAGGATTTTATGGGCAAAGGAATAGGAAATAGGTGATTTCGGTAGTTTTCTGTGGTTGTTAGCCCACGGATACTGGCGCTGCAGGGGGCTCCAGCGTAACTTTCTCGAAAAATCTTACCAGTGGGTCCGCAATGAGGCCGGGAAGAGGCCTAAGTAGCCCGACAACGGCGAGGGACGCCTGGTAGGATTTTATGGGCCAAGGAACACGAAACAGGCGATTCCAGCAATTTTCGATGGGTGTTAGCCTATAGATTCTGCATTGTAAGGGTCTCCGACACAACTTTCCTGAAAAATAATACGAGTGGGTCCGCAACGAGCTCGGGAAGAGGCCTAGGTGGCCCGGTGGTGGCGGGAGACACCTGGTAGGATTTTATTGGCCAAGTAACAGGAAACAAACGATTTTGGTTGTTTTTTATAGGTGTAGCCCACGGATTCTGGCGCTGTAGCGGGGTTCGAAGCAACTTTCTCAAAAAATCATATGAGTGCGTCTTCAACGAGCCCGAGAAGGGGCCGAGGTGGCCCAGCGATGGCGGGGGATGCCTGGTAGGTTTTAATGGGCCAAGGAATAGGAAATAGGGGATTTCAACAGCTTTTTGTGGGTGTTAACCCACAGATTCTGGCGCTGCAGGGGCTCTGGCACAACTTTCCTGACAAATCATACGAGTGGGTCCGCAACGAGCTCGTGAAGAGGCCCAAGTGGCCCACGGCGGCTGGGGATGCCAGGTAGGATTATATGGGCCCAGGAATAGGAAACAGATAATTTCGGTAGTTTTCGATGGGTGTTAGCCCACGGAGTATGGTGGGTTGCAGGGGGCTCCGATACAACTTTCCTGAAAAATCATACGTGTGGGTCCACAACGAGCCCGAGAAGAGGCTCAACTGGCTCGGCGGCGGCGGGGGACGCGTGGTAAGATTTTATGGGTCAAGGAATTAAAAATTGACAATTTGGGCAGTTTTTTGTGGGTGTTAGCCCACGGATTCTGATGTTGTAAGGGCTCCAGCGCAACTTTCCCATAAAATAACACGAGTAGGTCCGCAAAGAGCCTAGGAAGAGGCTCAGGTGGCCCAGTGGCAGCGAAAGATGCCTGGTAGGATTTTCCGGGCCAAGGAACAGGAAACAAGCGATTTCGGCAGTTTTTTGTGGGTATTAGCCCACGGATTCTGGTGTTGCAAGGGACTCCGACACAACTTTTTCGAAAAAGCATACAGGTGGGTCCGCAACGAGCCCAGTAAGAGGCCCTGGTCGCCCGGCGGCGGCGGGGGACGCCTGGTAGGATTTGATGGGCCAAGGAACAGGAAATAGGCGATTTCAGGAGTTTTTGTGGGTGTTGGCCCATAGATTCTGGCATTGTAGGGGGATCCGACGCAACTTTCTCGAAAAATCATATGAGTGGGTCCTCAACGTTCCCTGGAAGAGGCCCAGGTGGCCCGGTGGCGGCAAGGGACACTTGGTAGGATTTTATGGGCCAAAAAATAGGAAACAGACGATTTTGACAGTTTTTTATGGGTGTTAGCCCATGGATTCTGGCACTTCAGGGGGATACGACACAACTTTCACGAAAAATCGTGCGAGTAGGTCTGTAATGTACCCAGGAAGAGGCCCAGGTGGCCCAACGGCAGCGTGGAACTCCTGGTAGGATTATATGGGCCAATGAACAGGAAAGAGATGATTTTCGTAGTTTTCTATGGGTGTTTAGCGCACGGATTCTGACGCTGCAAGGAGCTCTAGTGAAACTTTCCAGAAAAAGTAAAACGAGTGGCCCAGGTAGTTCGGCGGCTGTGGGGACGCTTGGTAGGATTTTATGAGCCAAAGAAATGGAAACAAGTGATTTAGACAGTGTTCTGTGGGTGTTAGCCCATGGGTTCTGGCGCTGCAGGGGACTTCGGTAAAAATTTCCCCAACAATCTTACGAGTAGGTCTGCAAAGAGCCCGGGAAGAGGCCTAAATGGCCCACGGCAGCGGGGGACCCCTTGTAGGATTTTATGGGTCACAAAAACTAGCAATTTTGGCAGTTCTCTATGGGTATTAGCCTATGGATTCTGGCGCTGTAGAGGGCTCCAGTGCAACTTTTCTGAAAAATCATACGAGTGGGTCTGCAATGAACCCGAGAAGTGACCCAGATGGCCCGGTGGCGGCGAGGGACACTTGGTAGGATTATACGGGCCAAGGAACAAGAAGCAGACAATTTCGACAGTTTTCTGTGGGTGTTAGCCCACTGATTCTGGCACTACAGGGGGCTCCGAAGCAACTTTCCTGAAAAATCATACGACTGGGACCGCAATGAGCTCGGGAGGAGGCCCGGGTGGCCGGCGGTGGGGGACGCCTGGTAAGATTTTAGGGGCCAAGAAACAAGAAACATGTGATTTTGGCAATTTTCTGTGGGTATTAGCCCATGGATTCTGGCGCTGTAGAGAGCTCCGACGAACTTTCCTGAAAAATTATACGAGTGGGTCTGCAACGAGCTCTGGAAGTGGCTCAGGTGACCTAGCAGCGGCGGCGGACGCTTGGTAGGATTTTATGGGCCATGGAACAGGAAAGAGGCAGTTTCGGCAGTTTTCTATCGGTGGGCTCTGGCGCAACTTTCTTCAAAAATCATACGAGTAGGTCCGCAACAAACCCGAGAAGAGGCCCAGGTGGCTCGGAGGCGGGGGGAGGGGGGAGGGGGAGGGAATGCCTGGTAGGATTTTATGGGCCAAGAAACAAGAAATAGGCGATTTCGGTAGTTTTCAATGGGTGTTAGCCCACGGATTATGGCGCTGCAGTGGGCTCCGGCGCAACTTTCTTGAAAACTCATACAAGTGGGTCTACAATGAGCTCGGAAAGAGGCCCAGGTGGCCCAACAGCGGCGGGGGATGTCTGGTAAGATTTAATATGCCAAGGAATAGGAAACAGGTGATTTTGGCAGTTTCCTGTGGGTGTTAGCCCACTGATTCTGGCGCTGCAAAGGGCTCCGACATACCTTTCCAGATTAATCATACAAGTGGGTCCGAACAAACCCATGAAGAGGCCCAAGTGGCTCGGCGGCGGCGGGGGACGCCTGGTAGGATTATATAGGCCTAGGAACAGGAAATAGGCTACTTTGGCAGTTTTCTATGGGTGTTAGCACATAGAGACTAGCACGTTGCAGGGGCTCCGGTACAAATTTCCTGAAAAATCATACTAGTAGGTCTGCAACAAGCCCGAGAAAGACCCAGGTGGCCTGGCGGTGGCGCGAGGGCGGGCGGGAGCCCGCCCGCC
>JAPFFP010000012.1:17299565-17312650 GCA_026153255.1 Solanum medicagineum
CATAGAGACTGGCACGTGGAGGGGGCCCCGGTACAAATTCCTTGAAAAGTCATACTGGGAGGCCTGCAACAACCCCGAGAAAGCCCCGGGTGGCCGGGCGGTGGCGCGAGGGCGGGCGGGGGGGGGACGCGTGGTAGGATTTTAGGGGCCAAGGACTCGAAAACAAGCGATTTGGGCAGTTTTCTGTGGGTGTTAGCCCACGAATTCTGGCATTGTAAGGGGCTTCGGTGCAACTTTCTCGAAAAATCATATGAATGGGTCTGTAACGAGCCCGAGAAGAGGTTCAGGTGGCCCGACGACAGTAGGGGATGTCTAGTAGGATTTTATGGGCCAAGGAACAAAAAATAGGTGATATCGGCAGTTTTCTATGGATGCTAGGCCATGGGTTCTGATGCTGCAAGGGGCTCTGACATAATTTTCTCGAAAAACCATATTAGTGGGTTCGCAACGAGCTCGGGAAAGGTCCATATGGCCCGACAGCGGCATGGGACGCCTGGTAGGATTTTATGGGCCAAGAACAGGAAACATACGATCTTGACAGTTTTATATGGGTGTTCGTTCACCTAGGAATTCTGGCGCTGTAGGGGGCTCCGGTGCAACTTTCTCAAAAACTCATATGAGTGGGTCTGTAATGAGTTCGTGAAGAGGCCTAGGTAGCCAGGTGGCGGCGGGGGAAACCTGGTAGGATTATATGGACCAAGGAATAGGAAACAGGCGATTTCGGTAATTCTATATGGGTGTTACCCACAGATTTTGGCGCTGTAAGGGGCTCCTGTGAAACTTTCCTGAAACATCTTATGATTGGGTTTGTAACGAGCCCGGTAAGAGTCTCAGGTAGCTTGGCGACTGCGGGGGATGCCTGGTAGGATATTATGAGCCAAATAACAAGAAACATGCTATTTCAGAAGTTTTCTGTGGGTGTAAGCCCACGGATTCTGGCACAACATGGGGCTCCGGCACAACTTTCCCAAAAAATCAAACGAGTGGGTCAAAAACAATACCGGTAAGAGGCTTAGGTCGTCCAGCAGCAGCGGGGGACGCCTAGTTGGATTTTATTAGCCAAGGATTAGGAAACAAACGATTTCGACAGTTTTTTATGGGTATTAGCCCACGGATTCTGGCACTGCAGGGGGCTCCAGTGCAACTTTCTTAAAAAATTATACGAGTGGGTCCATAACGAGCCCGAAAAGAGGCCCAGGTGGCCCGACGGCTGTTGGGAATGCCAGGTAGGATTTTATGGGCCAGGGAATAGGAAGCAGGTGATTTCGGCAGTTTTCTGTTGTTAGCCCACAGATTCTGGCGCTGTAGGGGGCTAGGACCAACTTTCTCTAAAAATTATACGAGTGGGTCCGCAACGAGCCCGGGAAGAGGCTTAGGTGGCCCGACGGAGGCAAGGGACGTTTGGTAGGATTTTATGGGCCAAGAAACAGGAAACAGGTGATTATGGCAGTTTTCTGTGGGTGTTAGCCCACAAATTCTGCCGCTGCAAGGGGCTCCAACGAACTTTCTCAAAAAATCATCTGATTGGGTTCGCAACGAGCCGGAAAAGAGGCCTAGGTGGCTGGTGACGGGTGAGAGACTCCTTGTAGGATTTTATGGGCCAAGGAATAGGAAATCGGGGATTTTAGCAGTATTTTGTGGGTGTTATCCCATGGATTCTTGCGCTGCAAGGGGTTCCGGTGCAACTTTCTCGAAAAATATATGAATGGGTCCACAACGAGCCCAGGAAGAGGCCCAGGTGGCCTGGCGACGGTGGGGGACGCTTGGTAGGATTTTATGAGCCAAGGAATAAGAAACAAGTGATTTTTCTATGGGTGTTAACCCACTGATTCTGGCGCTGCATGGGGCTCCAGTGAAACTTTCTCGAAAAATCATATGAGTGGGTCCACAACAATCTCGGGAAGAAGCATAGGTGGCCCGGCGACGGCGGGGGACATCTGGTGGTATTTTATGAGCTAAGGATTAGGAAATAAACAATTTTGGCAGTTTTCTATAGGTGTTAGCCCGCGGATTCTGGCGCTGCATGGGGATTCGGTGCAACTTTTCAATAAAATCATACGAGTGGATCCGTAATGAGCCGCTGAAAAGGCCCAGGTGGCTCAACTGCGGCAGGGGACGCTTGGTAGGATTATATGGGCCAAGGAATACGAAACATGCTATTTTGGCAGTTTTCTGTGGGTGTTAGCCCACGGAGACTGGCGAGCTGCAGGGGGCTTTGGCGTAACTTTCTTGAAAAATCATACAAATGGGTCTGCAACGAGCTCGGGAAGAGGCCAGGTGGCCCGACAGGGTGGGGGAGACACGTGGTAGGATTTTGTGGGCCAAGGAATAGGAAACAGGCGATTTGGGTAATTTCTGGTAGGTGTTAGCCCACGAATTCTGGCGCTGCAGGGGTCTTCGGCACAACTTTCTCGAAAAATCATACGAGTGGGTCTGCAACAAGCCCGGGAAGAGGTCCAAGTGGCCCGGTGGCGGCGTAGGACGCCTGGTAGGATTTTATGGACAAAGGAACAGGAAACATGCAATTTCATCAGTTTTCTGTGGGTGTTAGCCCACGGATTCTGGCACTGCAGGGGATTTCGGCGCAACTTCCCCAAAAAATCATACAATTGGGACCGCAATGAGCTCCAAAAGAGGCCCATGTAGCCCGACGGCGGCGGGAGATACCTTGTAGGATCTTATGAGCCAAGGAACAGGAAACAAGCGATTTTGACAGTTTTCTGTGGGTGTTAGCCCACAGATTCTGGTGTTACAGGGGGCTCCGGCGTAATTTTCTCAAAAAATAATATAAGTGGGTTCGCAACAAGCTCGCTAAGAGTCCTACTTGGCCTGGCGGTGACGGGGTATGCCTAGTAGGATTTTATGGGCTAAAGAACAGAAACAGGCGATTTCGACAGTTTTCTGTGCTTGTTAGCTCACGGACTCTGGCGCTGTAGGGGCTCTGGTGCAGCTTTCCTAAAAAATCATACGAGTGGATTCGTAATGAGCCCAGGAAGAGGCCTAATGGCCCGGTGGTGGCGGGGGACACCTGCTAGAAATATATGGGCCAAAGAACAGGAAACAAGCGATTTCAATAGTTAACGCCCACGAATTTTGGCGTTGTAAAGGGCTGCAGTGAAACCTTCCTTAAAAATCATATGAGTAGATCTGCAACGAGCCCGGGAAGAGGCCAGGTAGCCCCGTGGCGGCGGGGGATGCCTAGTAGGATTTTATGAGCCAAGGAATAGGAAATAGGCAATTTGGGCAGTGTTCTGTGGGTATTAGCCCACGGATTTTGGTGCTGTAGGGGGCTCTGGCATAACTTTCTCGAAAAATCATACGAGTGTGTCTGCAAAGAGCACGGGAAGAGGCACAGGTTTCCTGGTGGCGGCGGGAGATGCCTGGTAGGATTTTATGGGTCAAGTAACAAGAAATAGGCGATTTCGACAGTTTTCAGGCGATTTCGACAGTTTTCTATGGGTGTTAGCCCACGGATCTGGCGCATCAGGGGGCTCCGTCGCAACTTTCCTAAAAGATCATATGAGTAGGCCCGCAACGAGCCCAACAAGAGGCCCAAGTGGCTTGGTTGCGGCGAAGGATGCCTGGTAGAACTTTATGGTCCAAGGAATAGGAAACATGCGATTTCGGCAATTTCCTGTGGGTGTTAGCCCATGGATTCTGGCGCTGCAGGGGCTCCGGTACAACTTTCCCAAAAAATCATACGAGTGGGTCCGCAACGAGCTCGGGAAGAGACCCAGGTTACCCGACGACGGCGGGGGACACTTGGTAGGATTTTTGTGGGCCAAGGAACCAGAAACCGGCAATTTAGACAGTTCTCGGTGGGTATTAGCCGACGGATTCTGGCGCTGCACGGGGCTCTGACACAACTTTCCCGAAGAATCATACGAGTGGTCTGCAATGAGCCCGGGAAGATGCCCAGGTGGCCCGATGATAGCGAGGGACTCCTGGCAAGATTATATGAGCCAAGGAACAGGAAACAAGCGATTTTGGTAGTTTTCTGGTGGTGTTAGCCCATGACATATGGCGCTGCAGGGGGAACCAATACAATTATCACGAAAAATCATACGAGTGGGTCTGCAACGAGCCCGAGAAAAGGTATAGATGGCCCGACAACGGTGAAGGACACCTGATAGGATTTTTTGGGCCAAAGAACAGGAAACATGCGATTTAGTAGTTTTCTATGGGTGTTAGCTCACGGAGTTTAGCGCTATAGGGGACTCCGGTGCAGCTTTGCCGAAAAATCATACATGTGGGTCTGCAACAAGCCCATGAAGATACCCAGTTGGCGCGACGAGGGCAGGGGATGCCTGGTAGGATTATATGGGCCATAGAACAGGAAACATGCTTTTCTGGCAGTTTTCTATGGGTGTTAGCCCATGGAGTCTGGCGCGCTGCAAGGGGCTTTGACACAACTTTCGTGAAAAAGCTTACGAGTGGGTCCACAACGAGCTCGGAAAGGGCCCAGGTGGCCCGGCAATGGGGGGACGCCTGGTAGGATTTTATGAGCCAAGGAACAAGAAACAGGCGATTTCGACAGTTTTCCTGTGGGTATGCCCACAGATTCTGGCGTTACAGAGGGCTCTGGCGCAACTTTCCTGAAAAATCATATGAGTTAGTCCGCAACGAGCCCCCAGAAGAGGCCCAGGTGGCCCGAGGGCGGGGTGGGGGGAGGGGAGGAGGGGACGCCATGTAGGATTTTATGGGTCAAGGAATAGGAAATAGACGATTTCGGCAGTTTTCTATGGGTGTTAGTCCACGGATTCTGGCGTTGCAGGTTGCTTCAACGCAACTTTCCCAAACAATCATATGAGTGGGTCCACAACAAGCCTGGAGGAGGCACAGGTAGCCCGGCGGTGGCGGGGGAAGCCTAGTAGGATTTTATGGGCCAAGAAATGGGAAGTAGATGATTTTGACAGTTTTTCTATGTGTGTTAGCCCATGGATTGTGGCACTACAGGGGGCTCAGGTGTAACGTTCCTGAAAAACCAAATGAGTGGGTCTATAACAAGCTCGAAAAGAGGCCCAGTTAACCCAGCAGCGGCGGGGGATACCTGGTAAGATTTACGGGCCAAGGAACAGGAAGCAGGCGATTTCGCCAATTTTTTGTGGGTATTAGCCCTCAAATTCTGGCATTGCACGGGGCTCTGTCGCAATTTTCTTGAAAAATTATATGAGTGGGTCTGCAACGTGCTTGGGAAGAGGCCCGAGTGCCCCAGCAGTGAAAGGGGACGCGTGGTAGGATTTTATCTGCCAGGGAACAGGAAACAGGCGATTTCACCAGTTTGCTGTGGGTGTTGGCCCACAGATTCTAGCGCTATAGGGGGCTCCGACACAACTTTTTCAAAAAATTGTACGGGTGGGTCTGCAACGAGCCCGACAAGAGTCTTAGGTGGCCTGCCAGTGGCAGGGGACGCCTGCTAGGATTTTATGGGCCACAGAATAGGAAATAGATGATTTTGACAATTTTTTGTGGGTGTTAGCCCACAGATTCTTGCACTACAGGGGGCTCCGACGCAACTTCCTTGGAAAATCATATGAGTGGGTCTGCAATGCACTTGGGAGGAGGCTCGGGGTGCCCAGCAGCGACGGGGAACCCGTAGTAGGATTTTTATCTGCCAAGTAACAGGAAACAAGCGATTTCAATAGTTTTCTGTGGGTGCTAGCCCACAAAATTCTGGCGCTGTAGGGGGCTCCGACGCAACTTTCTCGAAAATCATCGGAGTGTATCCGCAACGAATCCAGGAAGAGGTCTGAGTGGCCCAGCGGCAGGGGAGATGCTTGGAAGGATTATATGGGCTAAAGAACAAGAAACGGGCGATATCGACAGTTTTTTGTGAGTGTTACCTCATATATTCTGGCGCTGCAGGGGCTCCAGCGCAACTTTATTGAAAAGTCATATGTGTGGGTCTGCAACGAGCCCATTAAAAGGCCTAGGATGCCTGGCAACGACGGAGGATGCCTGGTAGGATTTTATGGGCCAAGGAATAGGAACCAAGCGATTTCGGCAGTTTTCTATGGGTGTTAGCCCACGAATTCTGGTGCTGCAGGGTGCTATGATACAACTTTTCCAAAAAACCATTCGAGTGGGTCCGTGGCGAGCCTGGGAAGAGGCCCAGGTGGCCCAGCGGTGGTAGAGGACGCCTGGGAGGATTTTATGGGCCAAGGAATAGGATACAAATGATTTCGGCAGTTTTCTCAGGATGTTAGCCCACGGATTCTAGCGCTGTAGGGGGCTCCGGCGTAACATTCCCAAAAAATTATACGAGTGAGTCTACAATGAGCCTGAGAAGAGGCCCAAGTGGCCCGACGGTGGCGGAGGACGCCTGGTAGGATTTTATGGGCCAAAGATCAGGAAATGGACGATTTCCACAGTTTTCTGTGGATGTTAGCCCACAGATTCAGGAGTTCAGGGGGCTTCGACTAACTTTCCCTAAATATCATATGAGTGGGCTGCAACGAGCCCGAGAAGAGCCCAAGTTGCCCAGCGGCGGCGGGGGATACGTGGTAGAATTTTATGGGCCAAGGAATAGGAAACAAGTGATTTCGTAGTTTTCTGTGGGTGTTAGCCCACGAATTTTGGCGCTACAAGGGGCTCCGACACAACCTTCCCGAAAAATCATACGAGTGGGTCCACAACGAGCCGGGAAGATGCTGAGGTGGCCCGACGGCGGCTGGGGACTCCTGCTAGGATTATATAGCCAAGGAATAGGAAATAGGCGATTTTAGCAGTTTTCTGTGGGTGTTAACCCAAGAATTCTGGCGCCATAGGGGGCTCCAACGCAACTTTCCTAAAAAATTATACAAGTGGGTCCACAACGAGCCTGGGAAGAGACCCAGGTGGCTCGGCGACGATGGGGGACGCTTGGTAGGACTTTATGGGCCAAGGAATAGGAAACAGACGATTTGAACTGTTTTTTGTGGGTGTTAGCCCACAGATTCTGAAGTTGTAGAGAGCTTCGACGCAACTTTCCAAAAAATTATACAAATGGGTCCACAACGAGCCCGTGAAGAGGCCTAGGTGGCCCGACGATGGCGGGGAACGCATGGTAGGATTTTACGAGCTAAGGAATAGGAAGTAGGCGATTTTAGCAGTTTTCAATAGGTGTTAGCCAATGAATTTTGGCATTGCAGGGTGCTTTGACACAACTTTACCAAAAAATTATACGAGTGGGTCCGCGACGACCCTGGAGGAGGCCCAGGTGGCCCAGCGGCGGCGGGGGACTCCTAGTAAGGTTTTATGGGCCAAGAAATAGGAAATAGACAATGCAGTTTTCTGTGTGTGTTAGCCCACGAATTGTGGCGTTGCAGGGGGCTCCGATGTAACTTTAATGAAAAATCAAACGAGTGGGTCTACAACGAGCCCGGAAAGAGGCTCAGGTGGCCCGGCGGTGGTAGGGGACACCTGGCAGGATTTTACTGGCCAAGGAATAGGAAGCAGACGATTTCGACAGTTTTTTGTAGCGCTGCAGGGGGTTCCAGCGCAACTTTCTCGGAAAATCATACGAGTAGGTCTGCAACAAGCATGGGAAGAGGCCCATGTGGCCCGACAGCTGCGGGGGATGCCTGTTAGGATTTTATGGGCCAAGGAATAGAAGCGATTTTGACAGTTTTCTTTGGGTGTTAGCCCATGAATTCTGGCGCTGAAAGGAGCTCCGGCACAATTTTCCTGAAAAATTAAACAAGTAGGTCTGCAACGAGCTCGAGAAGAGGGTAGGTGGCCCGATGACGGCGAGGGACGCCCGGTAGGATTTATGGGTCAAAGAATAGGAAACAAACGATTACGACAGTTTTCTGTGCGCGTTTGCCCACAGATTCTGGTGCTGCAAGGGGTTCTGGCGCCAGAATGCCCTTTTTCATTGTAAGTTGAATCAAACTACACCTCTTATGGGGCATTTTTGTGGGGCATTTTTCTTATGACGGGCAAAATATCAAAACTAGCTCTTATAAAGGGCATTTTTGAACATAACCCTGTATATTTTGTATTGTTTTCTTAAATAATTTCACAAAAAGGCCCAGGTTACCAAGCTAAATAAGCCCAATAACGACGGCGAACCTATTAGGCCCATAACCAACAACGATGCATCCAACGTGTTTAACGACCGATAGCCTCCCGGTTTCTTGCCTCCATTTGTCCCGTAGCTTCTACAATCACTTTACTCCAAGCTTTCTACCAAAAACCTAAGCCATTAGCTATTTTCCTTCGTCAATGGCCGAAGGAGACAACTCAAAACCTCCATCTTTATCTGAGGTACTTCTGTTTTCATTATCTTCTGTTGATTTGGTCTCTTTAGTCGTCCAATTGTGTTTTTTTTTTTTCATCATTTGATAGTTAATGATAAATCTTTGAAATGATTTTTTAATTGAAAGGAATATAGATAGAGCTGATCTTACTAATTTGGATTGACACCATAGTTGATTGAGTTTTTTAGTTTTTTAATTGACGAATTTTATTTTTGTTGAATAGATTCATCGGTTTTGCCTGGAGAAATCGAGAATTTAGTTTTTTCTTTTAGCTATTTACGTTAGCCTTCTAGTCGGCTAAGGTTGGATTTGATTTGCTTTAGTAGTGTCGTAGAGCTTCATTGTGGAAAAAAGAGCTGATTAATGAACAAACAGGCGGATAATCAGCTGATGGTGATTGAATTTTTCAGCTATTACTAGTTCTAATTTGAATAGAGTTTATTTAGCTATTACTAGCCCTAATTTGATGAGAGTTTAGTTTATTGGCTTGGCTGTTTTCCTATCTATGTACAGGATTTGGTTTACACGATTAAGTGACTAAAGTTAGAGATAGTAACAGGGTTAGGCGAGACAAATCAGAAGGTGGTGGGTTAAACGTTCTTTTTTGGAAACCAAAAGCGTTACAGGGTGGGGCGGGATGGGGATGGACGGTTAAATGAAATTTAGAGAATAATGACTTGTTGAACTTGTTTGGTTTAGGTAAATAACTGCGGGACAAAATAGAACCTAAGCGGGGCAGCACGGATCTGCACAACATGGGAGCAAAAAAGAGAATATGTTAAGAGAGACGGGTGGGCTAAAGCTCTTGCATGTCATGCTTTACCAGCCTCATAATGCCCATTTGTCATCCCTATCTAAAGTAAAATGGAATGTTTTGCTGATTAAGGTGTTAAGGGACAAAAGTGAAGAGACAAAGAAAGGAAAAGGAAAGAGACTCATTTCCAGGGTATGTTTGGTTTAGGGGAAAAATTATACCTTTGATTGTTAGGAAAGTTGTGTTAAAAGGTTGTATCTTCAAAAAAATTGAAGTAAATGAAAAGGAAGGCTTGAGAAAGTGGTTGTTAAGTTTGTCAGAAACTGGTTACATAAGATGTAACTGAAACTTATATGTAAATTTGTCTTATGCGGTTGCAGGCATCTAGCACTTTCCGATAATGAAAAGAGGTTTTCTACGTAATAGGTTTGCCTAATGCGGGTTACCTCTCCTTCCTGTGTGGATTGCAAAATATTACATAGGAGCCGGGGTTTTACCCTGCGTGCTACCATCCAAAGAGTAGTGGCTGCGAGTTTTCCTTGTCATAGAAAAATGTTGGGTGGTTGCTAGGACGGAAATTAAATTCCTTATGGAAAGATATTTCACGTCCATGCTTCACATGCAATATTTATTTCTGGTAATGGTTTAACATGGACATGCATTCAAGAGTAATGAAGCTTTCTCCAAATCCCGCATTTCCATATCCTGTTGTTAATGTCGATGTTTCATTAAGATTCTTCTGTGAATCTATGGTTGGAAAATTTGTCATTGATTAAAAAAAGCTACAGAAAGCTCATGTAATAACATTGTATGCTGCAGTTGGCCTTCCCAAAAGAAAGGCATGGATTCGAATTGATTCTTTTAGAAACCTTTAAATATTGACTAGGAGAAGGTTTCCTGGCATATTTCCTTTGCCTATTTATGAGCTTGTAAGCTCTTCAATTCTTCCATTATTTGGACATTATAGAGGAATGTGGGCACTCCCGTGGAAATTGTTTTGCTGTCGGTACTTTCTGCGGGATTCCCAATAGCTCTATTACTGGACACATCTAAAACCATTTTGTTTGTTCTTCCATTGAGATTTTCTTCTCCCTGACCGGGCTTTTTGAGTAAATGACAACATTATTTTGCAATTCGTGGCATCTCTCTATTTATGAGCTTGTAAGCTCCTTAAGTCTTCCTTTAAATGGATATATAGATGATGTTGGCACTCCCTGTGGACATTATTTTGTATGAAAAATATTTCTGTTGATTTCTAATAGCTCTATATTATAGGACACACCATTTGCTTCCTTATTCCTCTTGAATTCTCTTTTACCCGATAGATGTTTTTCCAGACAATGTCAATTTTTTCTTGAACTCCCGAATGTGCAGCAATATTTGCTGAAAGAGAAAGAAGAGAAATCCACCGCTGTGGCAAAGCTAGTGGAAGAAACTGAGGTTAAGTCCTCTTCAGCTGCTCCATCTGATAGTTCCAAAACTGAGGAAACTCCAGCGATTGAGCCCAGTGAAGCTGTGCCTGCCAAAGCTGAAGAAAGCAGCGAAGCCTCTGACTCAACAGCACCGGAAATCAATGAAGCCTCTCCTCCTGTAGAGGCTGCCAGTGAGGAAAGCACCGAAAGTACTGAAGATGATACTTCTGCCAATGAGAATCAAGAATCCGCAGATGAGACCCCTGAGATTAAGGTTAGATTGACTGGACAAGCAATTTTGACTTTTGTGTACTGGCTATATCTTATCCATTGATTGTGTTGTGGTTTCTGTCATGATTATGACTAGCTTGAGACTGCGCCTGCTGACTTCCGCTTCCCTACTACAAATCAGACAAGGCACTGCTTCACAAGATATATTGAATATCATCGGTCAGTTAGACATAGCTATACTGCTGGTTGTTCTTTTGTGTTTGTATCTAATTTTATAATATACTCAAGGAGTATCAACTCTATTTGGTTGGTTTATCTTTCAGATGCATAGCTGCAAAGGGTGAAGGTGCTCCCGAATGTGACAAGTTTGCGAAGTATTACCGATCCCTTTGCCCTGGTGAATGGGTATGTTTCTGTTTTGTATTTTGCATTTGCAAGATTGGATTATGTGTTTGTATGCCATATACATATTAATATGTATATACATGATGTGTGTGTACATGTTTGGTTGTACACTGCTGAAATCCCAATGTTCAACTAAACATTACGCAAATATGGGGTAAAGTAGAAGTCACCAGTCCACTTATAATTCCAATTCTCCTAGGATTTGGTTGGACGGAAGCCTTCAGGTTCAAAATGGAGTAACAGTCTTGAATTATAAATTTTATTGATTGAGAATAGAAATCAATAAATTTTGAAATGTTGATGTCTCAATTAGTTTAAAAGAAGAGTGTAAAAGACACAACCCTAAACTACACTCTTTTGCAATTTTCATACCTCAACTATTTGTTGTTCCGTCACCTACCTAAACTACACACACCTCAATATTTAGTTGGCCAAATATTTATTCCCAATCAACAATAAGCTCACATAGGCCAACTTAGCATCTAGGTTTTCTTACACAAAGCGATTAATAGTTTTTGTTTTTAAATGGAACAATGGATAGTTGAGGTATGAAACTTGTGAAAAAGTAATAGTTTAGGTGTGTTTTTGACCACTAACTATTAACAATATTCTGAATGCAAAAGTTGCTTTATTAGCATTTGCGAGTCAGCAGAAAGATTCTCGGTGCTTTTTCTCAACAATAGAGCAATTGTAAAATGGGACATTGAAGAAAATGATTTGGAGTGCTTTTCAGATGGTGTACTACAAAGGTGAAATTTAGAGAGCTGAAGAGAGGGTATTGACTTCTGTGGAGTTGAGTATTGTTAATAGTGTTTCGCAGTGTGGGGTTTAGTTGGTCTAAGAGCAGTCTTGGGATCACTTCTAGAGCTTTGTATTGGTCTAGACATTGATTTAAATTTGCTGACAAATTGAGGTTTTAGCAGAGTGGTGTTCCAATTGCATGACAAAGTTATTGCAGATGAGTTCCAAAGCTCTTATATCATCCACAGTTGGGGCTGTTGTTGTATCTGATCTGGCTAGCAAGCTATGTGGTTGCCATTGGTAAAAGCTGTGATTCAAATTTAAATCCCTGCGCTTACATAATGTTTTAGACTAAACAAGTCAACCCCACAGTAGTTCAAGGATATGGATCTCTCTTATGAGCAGTGGTTGGGTAATACTTAAAGGGGCAGCAACGAATATACTCTGGTGACTGTGGTCTATGTCTGATACACTTGACCTCACAAGTCTCATCTGTCAAGTGTCAACTATAGGTGTAGACTTGGGGGATAATGTGTTTCTTCACCTGCTCATGAAAATCTCACTTTTCAGCTTCTTTTGGTCTTTTCTTTTGACGATAACATGCTTTGCTTTAACCGTGGCTGCAGATTGATAGATGGAATGAGCAGAGAGAGAATGGCACCTTTCCAGGACCACTGTAAACTGCATATTTTGGTTCCAACTCTACTGCATCTCAACTCTCAAATGAAAGGGAGTTAACTCTCTGTGAACAAATTGTGTCAATAAAGTCGTCTTTCTAATGGAACTAATGTAAGCTTGATCCTTAGCTCTTGTGATAAATTAGAATACAAATTTCTTTACTTGGCTCTTATACTTGTTGATCCTCCAGTACAATCTGTTACACTTTAAATATTGTCAGTTGGAGGATCTGCAATAAAGCTTCCTTTTCTTTTTTACGGTCGCATTGTTTATCGTTCTCGTTACTCTTACACCACCCACCTCATCCCAAAAATATATGCTGCTTGTCGTCATCGGCAAGTTTTTGTTCTTAGATCAATCTTGATGTCGTTTGCAATTTAACAAACAGATGACGAGTTTGTGCTGACTCTATTAATTGAAAACCACTTTACACCTCGTCCAAGGGTGTAATCTAGTGGTCAATGAAGTGTGTTGAGGATCATGGGGTCTCACTTTCAAATGCTGGTGCAGTAGACATTCACAAATTAAAATACAATCTTTGTCCTGAAATGTCAATACCCACAAAGGGGGTCCAAATATCCTGGAGTTTTTGTGGATGAATCTCAGGATAATGACGAATTCCCG